>OVAU01000250.1:227-17706 GCA_900406315.1 Biscutella laevigata subsp. laevigata | reverse complement strand
ATATATATATATAACTTGTTCGAAGGTCAGATTCGTTTCATGTTTTCGAGTCTATCTGAAGATGGAGTTACAACAAAAAGAGACGCATAATTTCCTATGTGGGTTAGAGAATATGTAAGTGTTTAGTACCTTGATCTTGTAATCATCTATCTATATATATATATGTATATATATATATATATGCATATATATATATGTATATATATATGTATATATATATGTATATGTATTAGACATTACTATCATGTGTTCAAAGAACATGTGCTTACTAGAAATGGGACAAACGAAGAGTTCCCAATTTGGGTTCGGGAGTTAGTTCAAGGCCCCATGAATAAGGCAATGACGTGGCCCATATATTGTACTAGAGGGTATCTGTTACATACAAGAACTCATAGACATCGAAAGAAAACATATAACTACGTAATATGTGTTAAAGGAGAAAATTATGCAGATGCATCTGATGAAGCAGATTTTCTATGGAAACATAACAGAAATCATGCAGTTATAGTACACGGGATTGGTGAACTTGAGGATCACACTTTTTAAATGTGAGTGGTATGACCCAACAGTCGGTAAAGGAACGAGAAAGAGCAACGGTGGTGTTATCGACGTTCTTGCATCCGGAAAATATTACAAATATGAGCCTTTTATCTTGGGTAATTATATATTTCCTTGTTGGTGTTTTAAATCACACATTATTTATACTAATTAAAGTTATGTACAATTGCAGCTTCTCAAGGCGATCAAGTTTGCTATGTACCATACCCATGCACGCAACAACCTAAGCAACCGTGTCTCAATGTTATAAAAGTTAATGCGTGTGGAAATATTTCAGGGGTATATAAAGACGTATTACCGACTCTTTTGCAACAAGAAACCGACGCTGATGTGGAAATAAATACAATTGAAGAGGTTATCGTGGATAATTTAGCAGATAACTCAGGAGGAAGTGAGGACATTAATTTTGGTGATGAAGAGGAACCTACCGATGAATTTATGTGTAATTTATCGACATATGATGATGATGGCGATGATGAAACTGATGAACAATAAAACTATGTTGTATATTTTTTTAAAAACACTTACAAATAAAATCTTATTTAGTATAAGAAGATCACATTATATCAAAGTTTACGTATTCAATTAATAAATTTGTTACAATGTCACAGCGGTTCTCTTCCCTTACATAAGTCACCCACTTAACGTTTGTCCAGTGTTCAAACCCAGGCTAGCGTTTTTATTTTTTTGGACTTATGGAGTCGCTCATCAGTAGCTATTTAGCGACTACTAAGCGACTCCTACGGATTGCGGCGCATGGATTGTGGCTATCAGATGACGTGTGAAGTGAAAATTGATAAAGAGTCGCTAAAGTGCGACTTTGGAGCGACTATCATTGTTAAGACGAACACTTGCGCATTTTTTGGAACCTCTAAACCCTGTTTGGTCGCTCTAAAGTCGCTAATTTGCTACTCCAGAGCGACTACACGAAGGATTTGAAGTTTAACTCACCATATCTTTTAATTAAATACCTTACCGATCCTAATTAATCTATTTCGTATCATTAAAACACTAATAAACTTACATTATCCACTTTTGGAAAAAAAATTACATTTGATTCAAAACTCTTACATTAGTCTAATATAAGCATTACAGTTAACAAGAACTCTTATTCATCGGAGTTGATAAGAAATCGTTTTAATATTTCATTTTTTGAGTTATATGTGTATGACTGCTCATATATTTGATTCTATGCACGATTTGGTGATTTGTAAGTTCTCGTACGGGTTTTTGAAAAACGTTAAAACCAAAGCAAAGCATTAAGTAAAACAACAAATAATTATATATTATTATACGATATTCATAACGAATATGTTAATATGTCTCAGTGGTTCCCTTCCCATACATAAGTCTCCCTGTTCATGTTTTCCAGGGTTCCAACCCAGGCAAGCGTTTTTATTTTTTAGACTTAAGGAGTCGCTCATCAGTAGCTATTTAGCGATTACCAAGCGACTCCTATGGATTGCGGCGCATGGATTGTGGCTTTTAGATGACGTGTGAAGTGAAAGTCACTACAGAGTCGCTAAAGTGCGACTGTGGAGCGACTATCATTGTTAAGACAAACACTTGTGCATTCTTGAAGCCTTAAACCCTGGTTGGTCGCTCCGAAGTCGCTAATTTGCTACTTTGGAGCGACTGCAGGAAGGATTTGAAGTGTAACTCAACATATCTTTTAATTAGAAGCCTTACCGATCCTAATTAATCTATTTTGTATCATTAAAACACTAATAAACTTAAATTATCCACTTTTCGATTCAAACCTCTTACATTAGTCTAACATAAACATTACATTTAAAAATAACTCTTATTCATCGGAGTTGATAAGAAATCGTTTTAATATTTAATTTTTTGGGTTATATGGGTATGACTGCACACATATTTGAATCTATACACGATTTGGTGATTCGTAAGTTCTCGTATGGTTTCTTAAAACGTTAAAACCATAGCAAAACATTAGGTAAAACAACAATTAATTATATATTATTATACAATATTCATAACGAATATGTTAATATGTCTTAGTGGTTCTCATCCCATACATAAGTCCCCTTGTTAATGTTTGCCCAGGGTTCGAACCGTGGTTAGCGTTTTTATTTTTTTAACTCAAGGCGTCGCTCCGTATGAGCTAATTAGCGACCCTTTAGCGACTCGTATATTTGCGAAATTTCAGGTTTACCGCCTAAATGTTTCGAAATAATTGGGGGTCGCGACGGAGTAGCTATATTGCGACTCGGGACCGACTCTCCTTAATAAAAATCTTTGGTTGTAACGCCTTATAATTCTATTAACTTAGCGTCGCTAAGGAGTCGCTATTTTGCTACTCTTCTGCGACCCCTAATTATTTCGATTCTTTTACGCGGTCAAACTGAAGATTCAAATTAATTAAAGTCGCTACAGAGTCGCTTATTAGCTACGTTTCAACGACTCCCATGAATACGAAATTTGAGGTTGACCGCCTAAATCGTTTGAAAAAATTCGAGTCGCACTAGAGTAGCTAATTTGCAACTTTGTCGCAAAATTCTCTCAAAATTTTCTCAAGTCTTTGCCCAAATCTCTCAATTTTTTGCACCAATATGTCTGGAAGAAGTGGTGCTAGCAGCAATAGTCAGCGAGTAGGCCATAGCTCGCCGGAGAATCCTCCAACAGTTTCAATTTGGGTCGGGGATACACCTTAACTCCAAACCTGTCACCGGACTTCGCCGCCACCGGCCATTCTTCGATGAGGGCGCGAGGGCTGGTGCAAAACCAGCTCTTCCATTCTCCGGGATCGGCCCAATTTCCTTTGTCGGGCGGGATGCAACCGATGAGTGGTGTTTCGTGCCTGGGATCCTCCCCGGATTGGAGTTTCTCTCCTCCTCAACATCATCTTCCTCCTCCGTCGGTGTCTGAACCCATTGCCATCGTTCCTCTGCCAGTCGCTTAACATCGTATGCCGTTAGACCAACTACTCCGGATGCCAGGCGATGAGAAATTGAAGATTCTCAATCCGGCGCTGCAACCGAACACTATATGTTAATTTAAAATTTTTAGCTATTTTAAAAATATTTAGAATGGTTTTAGAATAATTTAGAGATGATATTAGAATATTTTTCAATGATTTAAGAATATTTGGAGTAATTTTAGAATGATTTAGATGATTTTAGAATATTTTAGAAATGCTTTTAGAATAGTTTATAAATAATTATAGAATATTTATAAACGATTTTAGAATATTATAAACGATTTTAGAATATTTATACTGATTTTAAAATATTTTTGAAGGTTTGACTGTGACAAAGGCAAACTAGTTAATGCGATCTCGAATGTCTTAAAAGACAAACTCGATGTGCCATACTACAGTTGGACCGTAGTTCCCAAACATGTCCAAGACCGGTACTTCTATAAATTCGCGGTAGAGAATAATCTTTTAAATTAATTTAATTGGTAATTAAATTTATTTTCCGGTTTCTAACTTCATTTTTTCTAAATGTAGCAACGGCATACTTGGGACCCGGTATATACGGGATTAGTACGCGAGGAGTTCGACCTAATCACCATCCGTCAGATGAAAGACAATGTCTCCAAGGCGAAGCAAGCACGGATCCGTCCAAGGTGGATTCTTCCAAACTTATGGAAGGAGATGTGCGACCATTGGGACTTCGACGAAGTCCGAGTTCCAACTCTCGGAATTCCGATCGTGACGGCCTCGGTCCCCACAAGCATTTGGGGGGCAAAAATCTTAACTACGTGTTCAACAAGAATTCGTAAGTATTTTATTTTTTAATTTTCAATACAAAATTATAACTTCTAACATATTTTCATTATTTTCATTGTAGACCGAACAACTTGGAAGACCGGCCACTCTCAATGATGTCTTCCACAAGACGCATACAAGGCCGGATGAGAGGTTCGTCAATCTTAAGGCGAAGAAGGTATACAAGACCTTCCAGAGGAAGTTCCAGGAGAAGTTGACTCAGTTGGATCCCGATCAAGCATAGGACGAGACCTCCCAACCTTCGGAGTACACCCCGGACGAGATGAATGAATTATTCATTCAGGTAATATCAAAACTTAATCTTTTACATTTTATCTTATCATTTATTTTTAAGCTACTATCTGTTCTTTTGTAGTCTACAATTGCTGATGAGAGAGGTCGTCATTACGGGGTAGGCAGCCTTAAGCGGATTTTGGAAAAAGGCGGCTCTACCAGATATTCGGGTTCTTCTTCTTATGTCGAGGTCAAGACGATCCAAGATGAGCTTCGAGCGGCTAAACAGAGGATCACAGAGCAAGAAGCTCGGGCTGCCGAGCAAGACGCTCGGGCTGCAGAGCAAGATGTCTGGGCTGCAGAGCCGGATGCCCACTTCGCCGCTTTGATGGCATACTTGAAGACTCAGAACCCGAACATACCTGCGAACATGTTCCCTCCACCAGCGTCCGACCCTTCAGACTAGTTATCTACGGGATTAGGGACGTTCCATACCGTTGATCCTGAGGCTGATCCCGAAGGCCATCATCATTAGTTTTTTTGTTTTTTTCTTTTTATTAAAAACATTTGTTTTTAAATTTTATAACTTTATTATAAATATTTAATTATATTTTATTTTTTATTTTAAAAATAAAAAATATAAAAATAATATACTATTTTTTAAATATATTAAAAGGAGTCGCTTATTAGTGGTAAATAAGCGACTTTGCTTCGTGACTATCTACTACGTCGCAGATACAGGCGACAACAGATGCCGTCGCAAAACGTAGCCGCAAATTTAAGCGACTTCGGCTTACGACTACTCGCAAGTCGATTAAGCGACTATAGTTAGTGACTACGGAGAAAGTCGCAGAAATAAGCGACTACGGTTAGTGACACACATCGAAGTCACAAAAATAAGCAACTTCGGCTTGCGACACCCAAGTCGCAATTAAGCGACTACGGTTAGTGACATACATCGTCGTCGCAGAAATAAGCGACTACTACCAGCGTCTACGGGTCGCGAATCGTAATCGCTATTTAGCGACGACGTCGGAAAGTCGCTGATGTGTCTCAATATAGCGACTCCGGAGACTATTTCAATTAGCGACGAAAAATTAGCGACCCCTCGTTGGAGTCGCTCAATCGTAGCATATTCACTATCAGCGACCAATGAGCGACTCCTACTGTAGTCTCTCATGCCGTGTTTTCTTGTAGTGAACAATTTTCCCAAACAATCATATAATATCAGCAGGTCTTCTTGCATTCTAACCTCACATATTGCTTTAGTAGCCTGGCCAAGACTTATTATGTTGCTCTTCAACTCTGGTATGTAATACACATTGTGTAATACTTTCTTCACACCACCCTTGAAAATGAAACGAATGGAGCTTTTACCCTTTACATCAATGTGTGAATAATCTCCAAATCTTACCATTCCTGTCACACTCTCATCTAGGTTCAAGAATAACATTCGATTTCCACTCATATGGTTGCTTGCACCATTACCAAGATGCCACACGTTTTTAATATCTATACTTGCCTCAAATTCTTTTGGTTTCACATTGTGTTCGTTGAGATATACCACTTCATGCATCATAAGTTCATCGGCTTCTTTTGTGTCATTATTCTTTATCTCAACTGCTTCTTAAAGCTTAAGCAACCTATCAGGACAATTGGATGCATGATGACCCTGTTTATCGCATCGATAACATGTTATCATCACCTCTCTTTCTTTGTCTCGTCCCTGTCTGTGTGATCCACGACCTCTACCTCTCCAGTAATGTCGACCTCTACCTCTGCTATTCCCATAGCTTTCTTGTCTAGAATATGTATTGGCATACATAAGCTTACCTTGATCATCTTGTTGTTCTTCTACTTCCTCACAGATTCTTTCCTCATATGCCTTTAATCTTCCCACAATATCTTCAAACGTTGTTGCGTTAAGGTCGAGAACTTGTTCGAGAGATGCAACAATGTGTATAAATTTTGTCTGCGGTAGAGATTTACGAAACTTCTTCACAAGCTTTGATTTGTCAATGGTTTCTCCAAGGGTTTATGCTTTTGATGAAATTTCAGAAAGCTTTCCAGCAAAACAATCCACCGTGTCTCCATCCTTCATCTTAATCCTATCAAACTCAGTCATTAGAGTTTGTAGTTTAGCTTCTCTTACTCTTTCAGCACCGACATGTCTCGCCTTTATTGCATCACAAACTTCTTTTGAAGTATCATGCTCTCCAACTTGTAGGATCAAAACTTCTGGGATGAATTGAAAAAACAAGGCAAACGCCATGTTATTTTTTCATCGTCTTTGTTCCAAGGTTCTATAGTTTCCCATACTTTGTTGACTTTGAGAATAAACTTCATATGTATAGCCCAAACAGTGTAATTAGCATCGTTTAGCATGGGACACTTAACTGAGGAAGATCCATTCTCCTTGGTTTTGATCGACTCGTCTTTCTTAACAATATCACCCATCTCAGGATCAATAAACTCGCTCTATATACCAAATCTAGTTTCACAGTATTATGAACTCAACGCTTAATAAGAATGACTCTCTTATTAATAAGGAAAATAACTCAAAACATTAAGCTCACAAAACTTAAGTTGTGCTACAAACTAGCACCTCCTCATATAGGGAAACATAACTCCAAAACCCAAAAAGGAAAACTAACTTTTAGATAACTCCTAAAGAAAGGAAAACTCACATTATTATATATGTATATTTTGATTCTCCCAAATATGTTTAGCTTGAATCTCATGCTACTTCAAGCTTACAACAACGGTAAAAAAACAAAATAAAGAAAAGAAAGAAAAAGTCTTAGAATTAGATAATAGAAGAGTCTAGTTTTAAGAAAGGAAATTTCTAAGTCAAAAAGAAAAGAAAAATGGTGAAGAAAATGAGTTTAAAGGATAAGATTGGGTAGATATAAGAGTCTACNGGGGGGGGGGGGGGAATATATATGTTCAATGTTGTATGCCCCATTGCTCTTTGTCTTTCTTGATTTTGCTATAATTCTTTCACTCCGCAAGAGAAACCAAATTACAATAGACCTTCATGCCTTGTGTGAAACCTTCTCTTCAGCATTGGAGTTCCCATTAGTCTAACGGATTGAAACTATTGTGTGCCTTGATCATGTTTCACTCTTTGCTAAATGAATGTAAGAAAGCAATCTAAGTTAGTTGAGTATACCGCCTTCACTTGGTAATAATAGCGGATTGTGATGATTCTTAAATGATAAGATGAGTATGGATACTAGGTTGAGAATGTTTTGTCTTTGGTTCTAAAGTTCTTATTTTTCAAACCTCGACCCTTCACTTAGATTTTTATTTTGCTTGAGGGCAAGCAAATGATAAGTTTGGGGGAGTTGGTGTGTTGTGTTTTTTTATGGATTTGATGATCATTTTCTATGCATTTTTCATTAGATTATGATGCATTTAGAGTCCTTTAGGTTGAATTTGCATAGCATATGACATTTCAGGCGCAGAGTTGGAGTTATACAAGGATTGGACCAAAAGGAGCAACAACAGCACAAGTCTCAGAATCTGAAGAATCACACCAGTCAAATCAGACCGGTGCAACTCACTAGTGCACTACATGAACACCAGATGGATGCAACACACCGGTCAAGCCACCGGTCTCACCTGGCGACCAGTCCAAATGGACAGGAAACTTATACTGGTCAAGACTACCCGATGCACCAACCGATCAACATCCCAGACGCAAACGACAACATCATATCGTTCACGGGTACCGGTACCAGTCCCCCGTTTTCAAGCAAACAAAACTAAACTAAGTTTGATGGGCTTTTTATTTTGTAATTTTTTGCTAACTATATAAAGGGTGCCAAAGTGAACTAAAACCCTAGTATTTCATTAAGTTCTTATTTTTTCAAGTTTTTATTCTTTTAAGTTTTTGGATCTAAATTTTCTCTCCAGTTTCTCTCTTAAGAACTCTTGTAGCTTTTTGATTATCTATTGTATTTGCTATCTTTGATTGTTGACTGCATTTGATTGCTATTTTCTTCTTTTATTTTCTCTCTCAAACCATGTCTATAAACTATCAAAGTGTTATATTTGGGTTGTGGATTAGGGTTAATTTTAGCTAAGGATTAGGGTTAGATTTGGGCTGATGTTTAGGGCTGATTAGAATAGTGTCTTCTCCATGATTATTGTGTTTAATACCCAGATTTGATTGATCACCTTATCTATGAACCTAGGGAATTTCACGCCCGTAAGGTGTTCGAAGAAATTCCCCAACCAAATAATTATGTTGCTTATTGATTCTTTCCAAGGGATTGTTTAAGGATTAATAGATTATTGCATAAAATTGTGTTTCTTGCTTTATAATTGTGTTTTCTTTCAAGATATTGTTTAGAAGCATGATTATGAAATGGTTTTTATCACGAGAGTGAATTAATGTACATTTGAAATTCCTACACATAAGACAACCTGAATTGTGAAATTGAACATCATTAGTTATCAATTGACTACCCATTTTGATTGCCCTGGTACATATGTTGTCTAATTATTGAATTATATTTTCTTCGATATCGTTGACTTTTGCTCATTTGCTTGTTTCATTTGATTTGCTTAATTCGTTTAGTAGCTTTATTAGGATTGTTAGTGACAAACAATTTCCTATTCGACTTAGACTAAGTGAATTCTCCATAGCCCTAGTACGTGATTCACTCTCGAACTAGTTCGACATTTTAAACCCTCTACACTACATTTAATTGCATAAGAGGCAAAAATCCTCTTATCGGGTACGAGCGCTATAATCTTATGTTTAAAAACCTTTGAAGTTTAACTGTCATTGACTTCTAGCGGTCTAAACCAATGCAGTAATAATCGAATCTAGTTTTGTTAACTAGACTAAATCGAATGCAATTGTCGTCGTCTAATCGCGAGTCCAACTTTCCTAGTACAAGTTCATATGATCAAACTTTCGCTTTTGCCGTATAAATCAACCCTAAATCTAGATATAAAGGATTATAGTAAATAAGGATTATATTTCATTAACTAGGTAAAAGATCTAAATTCATTCCCCTACTTGAAACCCTAATCAAACATGAACCATAATTCACCCCTTTTGAAAAATGAAACTCAATAAGAAAACTAAATAGACATAGAAACAAAAATCAAACAAAACATGATGATTGAATTCATACACAAACTGAATATATTCAATAATAAGGTTGAAAAACTTCTTCAAAATACAAGAAATCAGATCATATATGTTTCCCTCAATGCTCTCTTGACAAGCCTTGCAAATATGTAAATCAATGGCAAAACCCTAAAAATCGTGATTATGGTGTTTTTATATGTCTTTGGGGTAGATTTTGGGCTTCTCTTGGGCTCGAGCTCGGATCGCAAATATTTGTATATTTATATCTTGGGATAGATCTCAAGCATGGATCGATCGATCCCCACATCTTCACTTCAAACCGTCCCGAGCTTTGCAGATCGATCATAACAGTCTTGTTGGAGGATATATCGATCGATCCTTGATATGGATTGTTCAATCATGAGATTGCCGGATCGGGACGTTTTTTGAATATTCTCGAAATCATAACCAAAAACTTCTTTTCTTCAATTACCAACTTCAAACCTGTAAAAGCAAAAAAAAACACAAAAGACTATAAAACACCTTTATTGACTCGATAAAGGTTGAAAACATATACCGAAAGGCATATTACACACCCCTAAAATCATGACATATCTTGTTGGTTTTCAGCGTAGTCACCTACATAGTTTATCATCATCTGATTGATGATAAAAGCCTTAATCATCTTATCTAGCTTGTCATTAAGCTCATTGAACTTGTGGTCAAACTCGTATGTTACCCTTGCGCTTATGTCATGATCGTCTCCATAGCCGGTGTCACTCTGAGCA
Organism: Biscutella laevigata subsp. laevigata; assembly: GCA_900406315.1. Lineage (NCBI taxonomy): Eukaryota > Viridiplantae > Streptophyta > Magnoliopsida > Brassicales > Brassicaceae > Biscutella > Biscutella laevigata. The sequence goes on along the minus strand of OVAU01000250.1, from coordinate 7,307 downwards.
AGATTCTCAGTCAAGTGCTCTCCTTAGATCATTTTCTAGTTGACAAAGACATAATGACTTGTTGTGTTCATAGCTCTCCTATAATGTTCCAGTACTCCTCTGTGAAAGATACCTAGAAGGTTTTCCTTTGACATTCTATGGTGAGGACAACTCTTCAAATATCCTTGCACCCCCTCACTAGCTTTATATAAGTTCTCTTAATAGTCATGCATAAATCTCGTTACACCATTTCTCAGTTTGGCAATCTTTTGCTTGGAGAAAAACTTGTTCAAGAACTCCTTCTTACATTGCTCTTAGTTCTCAATCAACTCTCAAGCAATGTTCTTCTCCTAGTTGGAGGCTTTTTTCTCAAAGAGAAGAGAAACAAGATCATTTTAATGATGTATTCAAACCACCATTGATCTTTATTGTTATGCACAACCTCTTAAGTTGATCTAGATGATTCAATATGGTACTCGCTATCCTTTTATAATAGTTGTTATGAACTATGTTGATCAAACAGCTCTTGGTTTCGAAGTTGTTGTTGGTAATGGTCATTATCAGAGTTCTAGTTCCGAATACACGAGTATTGGGCTCGTCAAAAACCCCTTTGTTGGTTCTCAATGATTGGATCTCTAAAGAATAAGAAATCGAATAGAAACGTCTAGAACAAAAAGACAAACAAAGCACAAATGTGTTTATGAAGAGTAAAGGATGTTATGAATAACTTTTATTCAAAGGAAAGAAGAATGCTTGAGATGATTTACAACTACACCAAATAGTATCTATTTATATGAAAAGAAAAGCATAGCTTAAACTTAGCATCGTTACTTATTCAAACTATAACTCCTCAAATACATAACTCCTCCAACATATAACTTCTCCAACATGTAACTTATCCAAAATGAAACTCCTCCATTAAACATCCAATTGAATTTTATTTAACTCTTTAGAGAAACTCATGTGCATCTTTAATATGTCACACAAGTCTAGCTTAATTAATCTCACAATCTCCCCCGTAAGCTTGACTTGGTTCAAGGTTCTTCACACCGAGCAGTTCTCGCATTTCTGCAAATTTTACTCTAGATAGAGCCTTGGTGAGAATATCAGCACGCTGCTCTACAGCGCTTACGAACTCAACAACAATTCGTCGGTTCTAAACACACTCACGAATGAAATGGAAGCGAGTGTCGATATGTTTGGTACGACCATGAAAAACCGGGTTTTTAATCAGTGTGATTGTAGATTTATTGTCAATGTAGAGCGTTACCGGTTTAGGCTCGCTCCTTGTCACTTCACTCAATAAGCTTCTTAGCCATAATGCTTGACAAGATGCTGTAGTAGCTGCCATGAACTCTGCTTCAGAAGAGGATAAGGCAACGATATATTGCTTCTGGGATTGCCGAGTGATCAGATTCCCATTGAGATAAAACACCATTCCTCCAATGCTTTTCCTATCGTCTATGTCACCAACAAGATCACTGTCAGAGAATCCATTAAGTTCAGTATCTCCTTTTCCTCTCTTGTACTGAAGCCCGTAGTTCCTCGTGTCTTTTACGTAGCGGAGAATGTGTTTTACAGTGTTCAAGTGTAAAATAGTAGGTTGCTCCATGTAGCGACTCACCATACCAACTGCATATGAAATATCAGGTCAAGTGTGTGTCAAGTAACTAAGACCCAATGACACGTCTATACTCCGTAGGATTAAAAAGAGTCCCTTCGACCTCTTTTCCAAGTTGCAGCTTTTCTTCCATCGGGTACTTGCTAGAATTACAGTCTGCCATAGCAAACTGTTTTAAGATCTTTCTTTCGTAAGATGATTGGCTCACTATGATGCAATCTTTCTTCAGGTCTACTTCATTACCAAGATAATATGAAAGCAATCCAAGGTCACTCATCTTGAATTCCTTCATCATTTGCTTCTTGAATTCCTCAACACCTTTAGTACTTGATCTCGTCACGATCAAGTCATCAACGTATACACCAACAATAAGAACTTATGCTTGATTGTTCCTTGTGTACACAACCTGCTCTGTGGAACATTTCTTGAAACCAAGACTCAACATTCTTGTATTCAGACAAGTATTCTAAGCTCTTGGTGCTTAGTGTAGTCCCTAGAGAGCTTTGGACAGCTTGTACACCTTGTGCTCTTGATTCTTAATGATGAAGCCTTCAGGTTGGACCACATAAACTTCTTCTTCAATATCACCATTAAGAAAAGCAGATTTGAGTCCAAGTGGTGAATCTTCCAACCTAATGAGCTGCAAGGGCAAGAATAAGCCTTACAGTATCAAGTCTAGCCACTGGTGCAAACGTCTCCTCAAAATCAACTCCTTGTTTTTGTACGTACCATATTGCTACCAATCTCGCATTGTGCTTAAGTACTCTGCCTTCAATATCCTTCTTCAACTTGAACACCCATTTTAAACCTATGATTTTGTGACCAATTGGCAAATCGGTGAGCACCCAAGTATTGTTCTTTCTATGGATTCAAGCTCTCTTTGCATTGCCTCTTTCCATGTCTCCTCGGTTACTGCTTCAATATATGATGTTGGCTCATCGGTAATGTCTACAAGAGAACGAAATCGCTTCGTCTCACTTGTGAAACCACTAGAGTTTTCAAGTTGTTGTGGAGAGTTTATCACGTTTGTTGGTATTGTTGGCATGGTCAAAGTCGGACTTGTCGGTGGTGTTATAACTCTCTCCACTTCCTCTGATAATACTCCAAACTCTACTTGGTTTTGTACGACCTCATTATTGTCGCTACTCATTCCCATATCTTCTCCTCCTCAAACATAACATCTCTGCTCACAACAACATTCTCTTTCATTAGATCAATGAATTTGTGTGCTTTACTTCCTTCTTCAACACCGAGATACAACATTCTTTGACTTCGATCATCAAGTTTCTTGATATGTGGTCCCGCAACCTTTACGTGTGCTATGCAACCAAATACCCTTAAATGATCCAAATGAGGTCTCTTACCGTACCAAACTTGGTAAGGGGTACTTTCTCCTATTACTTCTGTCGGTAAGCGATTTAAGAGATAAACCGCATGTCATACCGCTTCTCCCAAAAAATTCATTGGAACTTTCATGCTTTTGAGAAAACTCCTTGCAGTATCCATCACGGTATGATTCCTCCTCTCTACGACACCGTTCTGTTGTGGAGTGTACAGTGTCATGTAGTGACGCTCGACTCCCTCGTCTTTGCAGAAGTCAGCAAATTTTTGTGATGTAAACTCACCACCACGATATGTACGTAAAGTCTTAAACTTGAACTCCGACTTATTCTCCACAAGTTTCTTGAATTTTCTAAATGCATCAAAGGCCTCTCCTTTCTCTTTGAGCATGTATACCCACATCCAGTGACTATAATCATCAACAAGTAAGAAGAAATACTTGTTACCAACAATTGCTGTAGAGGTGATAAGACCACATAAGTTTGCATGTACTAGCTGCAAAGAATGCTTTGCACGAAAGTTGGCTTGTGCAGGAAATGGTAGTCTCGTCTGCTTTGCGACAATACAACTTTCACACATTTGATTGGGGTGTGTGATCTTAGGCAACCCTACAACCAGCTCCTTCTCTCCCATCAGCTTGAGCGCATAAAAGTTTACATGTCCAAGTTGTGCATGCCATAACCATATGTCGGGTCTGCAAGCGATGCCAACAAAGAGATGGGACTGCTCGTCTCGAGAGAAATCTTCTACAACCTATTTGGGGATCTCTTCACCTTCATCAACAAAGTGCCATTATGGTCGAACATCTTCAAGAAAGAATCTGGCATGGTGATCGTATTATCCTCTTCTGTCATTTGACCAAGACTTAAGATATTACTCTTTGATTTCGAGATGTAATAGACTTCGGTGATCAATCGATGATCTCCATTCTTGCATTGAAACAAGATTGATCCACGTCCTTTAATTTCAATGAGTGAACCGTCTCCAAACTTCACACTTTCTGTATACTTCTCATCAAGTTCCTTGCACTTCTCACGATGTCCCGTCATATGGTTGCTTGCTCCATTATCAAGATACCATATATTGGTATGAGTGGTTTCCTCGCCACCTACAAATAGGTTCACCATAACCTTCTCTTCATTGAGCATTACATGTTCCTCCTGAACTCCAGGTAAAGTATCTGCCAATTCTTCAACGAACATTAGCGTTGGTTCCTCGTCTTGGGGACAAGTCAAATTTACCTCATCATTTGACTTCTTACTACGACACTAATAAGCGTAGTGACCGTGCTTTTGACAAGCATAACACTTCGCTATGCTCTTGTCTCTACGAGGTTTTGAATCATCTTGTCGAGGTGCTTCAAAGCCACGCCCTTGCCCTAGACCTCTCCCTCGTCCTCGTCCTCTACCACGACCACGATTCTCACCAATGTTATTACTATGTTTTGATGAGCTAGAAGAAAAACCAGACTCACTATTTTCCTTCAGTCGTGTCTTCCATTCTGAATGTGAAAGCAATAAGTGTTTCTCCTCCTCTCAGTCACCATATCCACGAAGCTTCTCTTTGTAGACTTTGAGACGACCGTCGACCTCTTCGACGGTCATGTTTTTGAGGTCACTGAATTGCTCGATTGCAGTGACTATCTGCATGAACTTTTGTGGTACCGCCCGAAGGAACTTCTTGACAACAGAGATCTCCTCCACTATCTCCCCCCCAATGAACGGATACCAGTCACAATATATATTAATTTCATCGCGAAATCATCGACTGGCTCTCCATCTTTCATGCAAATAGCTTCAAAATGGAATCTCAAGGTATGTACTTTCGCCTCCTTGACTCGTTCAACACCGACGTGCATCGTCTTAAGCGTTTCCCATTCGTGCTTGGCGGAATCCTTCTTAGCCACCATTACAAGCACATCTTCCGGAAGCGTTTGATATATGGCCGCTAAAGCCATTATGTCTCTTCGTTCTTCAACTTCTTCGAGTTCAATAGCATCCCACACTCCTTGCGCTTGAAGATTCACCCTCACCTTCAGTAATTACTCTTCGTGAGTAGTGGATATGACAATGTCACGTTTCCTTCTTTTCTTGCCACCATATCTATTCTGGTCTCATTACCAGATGATGACAAGCCTTCTTTAGTCATTAGGTTTTGATACCAATTGTTGGTTCTCAATGCTTGGATCTCTAAAGAATAGGAAACCGAATAGAAACGTCTAGAACAAAAAGACAAACAAAGCACAAATATATTTATGAAGAGAAAAGATATTGTGAATAACTTTTATTCAAAAGAAAGAAGAATGTTTGAGATGATTTACAACTACACCAAATGGTGTCTATTTATATGGAAAGAAAAACATAATTTAAACTTAGCATCGTTACTTATTCAAACTATAACTCCTCAAATACATAACTCCTCTAACATATAACTTCTCCAACATGTAATTCTCCAACATGAAACTCCACCATTAAATATCCAATTGAAGTTTATGTAACTTTTTAGAGAAAAATCATGTGTATGTTTAATATGTCACACAAGTCTAGCTTAATTAATCTCACACCCTTATATGGCCTGAGCTACGGTTGTCGAGGCAACAATTCATGTTGAACGTCGACTTCATGCACTTCACTCTTGGTGGTGTTGCACTCCTTATTCTTCCATTTCTAGACATCACATGTGCTCAACTATCTCACATGCGCCTCTCTCCTTCGCAAGTCTCTAGAAAGCAAAAAGGAAGTTTTCCTTGTTGACTCCTTCGAAGATCAATCAGAAGAAAATAAATAACAATGTGTTTAAAAACACATCATATGCTGAAATAGAAATCTAATCATAATGGTTGATCATTAGCTCCCCGACAATGATGCCAAAAATTTGATGGGTCAGGTTTTACCCAAACAATACTGCTTGGAAGGACAAAGACAATCGTAGTAGTGTGTAGAGATCAAATTTATATAATTTAGAATATTGTCTATTTTTACTCGCACATCAATGCATCAAATATAAAATCAAATATAAAGACATATATAGTATTATGATATTTATGGTAATAATATTGTGTAATTTTGTAAGAAACTTAATTAAGTTCCGTTAAAAAATTATTCTGAAAATGTATTAAAGAACGACATTTTAGAACCAAAATATTTATAGTGTTGACACCTAAACAAAATACTTCTACTTTAATATCTTAGGAGTATTTGCTAATTTTAGATTTTTTTTTACATGATAAATAAGAAAACAATTCTAACAATTCTAAATTAGGCAAAACTTGAAATATGAATCATATATATATTGTAATTTTTAGAGTAGTTAGGTTTTTCTTATTTCATATTCAAAGTTTTGTTCATCTATTACTTGAAAATATAATAAATCTATGAGAAATAGTTAACAGACTATTTTATTAATAGTTAAGTAAATGAAATTAGATATTTATCTATCCTATCAAAAGTAAGATATATTTTCAAAAAATAATTTTATCATCCTAACAAATCATAGATATAAAAAATATTTAAAGATCTAAAATATATTACATTATAAATTTAACCAAATTTAAATTATTTTCAAATCAAAATTTAAAACATAAATCATTCATGAACTAATAGTTTTAATAATTGGTGGAGTTTATCTACTTTAAATCAAAACTATTTTAAAATCTACCATTTATTACATTATAAATTTCACCAAATATTTGTAAATACCAATAAAAATTAAACATAGTATTGAAATATGTCGGTTAAAGCAGTAAATAATGAATTATCTATATTAACTCAAATAATATTTAAAAATATAAAATTGATTGAATTATAACTTTTACCAAATCTCTATAGTATTATTTCAGAATCACTTTAAGAAATATAACCTTTAAATAAGTAAAATATTACATGATATGCAATTAGAACAAATAACAAATTAAAAATATTCATTAAGGGTAAAAGTAGAAATACATGTAATTTTCATAAGAATAAAACTGGAAATATAAGTAATCAAGTAATTAGGCTATAATAATTTAAATATTGAGATTTAAAAGATAAATAGTTATATATTTAATTTCGTTTTTTTAAATATCATACTTAGAAAAATATTAAAAATGAATTATAAATATCATTTTAATTAAAAACGAATTTAAAAATAATTAAAAA
>OVAU01000249.1:0-23793 GCA_900406315.1 Biscutella laevigata subsp. laevigata | reverse complement strand
TGGGTTCCACCATTAATGGGAAATTAGGTTTGCCCATTATGTATGATTATTGTAACATGTATTAATTTATATATATTGTTTTGTGTTTAGAGTAGCCAATGTCAAGGAATCTAGTATGCTTTAATTTTGTTCATTACCTAAAGCATTATAGGCTTAAACAACTACATAGGCAAACATAGGTATATACCATATTTTACGTTTATATAACATAAGTTAATTTTTTATATACAATCTACACAATTTTTTTAAAAAACACACATTTTGAAGTTCATAATTCATAAATCATAATGATGGCTGCAAAAATTATTTAGCTTAGAAATATTTTAGTTCTTAGTCCTTCTTTTCACTAATTAGTAGGGCTAGATAAAATATAAATCTGAATAATCGAATTGAAACCGATCCGATTAAAGAAGTATCAAACAAAATATAATTTTTCATAATTCAAAATAGGTAATAAACATTTTCATATAAATCTAAATCTAAATTAATAGTAATGTTTACATTCAAAAAATAGAAATATTTAAAATATTTGAAATTTTTAGTTTTTTTATATATTTATGATAGTTAAACAAGTATTTGTATTTTTAATCAAATTAATTCAAAATAAATTAATGTTATAGTTTTTATTTTTGGTAATATGGACTTGAAATATGGATAATTCAATTAACTGCAGGCTTATAATGGGCTGTTTAGCCCATTATATTTCAAATTATGGACCCATTAACCCATCAATCTCTAAGTGAAGAACAAAGTTCTTGTTAATTCTCTATCCGATCGATCCTACACGACAAGACCGAGATGTGGTCAATGTGTATATCCATGCGAATACTGTAAAATAAAAATCTTATTTCCGATAGAAAAGAAAACAATAGGTATTATTTAGATAATTACAAAAAGCTAGAGGGTTGTTTTGTTATTTAACCTAACTTTTAGATCGTGAGTTCTGTAATAAAAACGAAACAAGAAAACTCGATCCCCGGACGCCTGAGGGCAATTATCTGAGAAAAAACTTATGGTGTTGAACAGTCGACTGGTGGAGACAACAGTGAATTTATCGGTGGATCTATGGCAATATATTGCTTGTAACCCTGAGAGACTTCCTCGCGCCACCGTGCTCAACTTCATTTTCTGCATCCCTTTCCTCCACCTCCGCCGCCTCGGTTCCTCTCTTGGTTCATACCTCTGTTTCGATTCCGTTGCCGGAGTAAATCGCCGTACTCATTCCGATTAAGTTCCGGTCTCCGTGTTCCACGATCGGCTCCGATGATTTATTTATCTATTTTCGTCTGTTGATTTCGACTTTGATCTTGTAATTTGTTTGTTTGTAATTAAATTGAATACCGTAATAAACCGGAAATTTCGAAATATACTGAAACTAAACCGGACTGTGTGTAATTTTCGTCACACGAGTCAGAAGAAAGCGGAGACGTGTAAAGTAACCAAAGAACATCGAAGGTTTCGTGACGAAGAAGATGAAGTCGCTAGTTGCCCATTTTTCTACGCCTTTGATAACCGTTACATTATTCCCTACATACCTCATTCATCGAGCATCAATCTCCACAGTTGCTTTCCCCTACGTTCGCCGTCGCCGAAATTTCTCCCTCACCATGACCTCAGCTGCTCAGTCGTCTTCCCAGGTATATACCTGGATGTTTAATTGATGAATCATATTTGATTGCATTGGGTGAATTTTTTTGGTATAGCTCAGCAAATCAGTGAATTGTATGTTGATCGGTCACTCGTTGATATGTGCCCCGATTATGAGTGCTTTCCTTTTCCACGAATTTCGTGTTTCCTGTTACCGTTTTGGTTTTAGATTTCATTTTTGTTGGTGATTTATGTTATTTGGAAGTTAGATCCTTGTGATTTGATTTCAATAGTTTGAAAGTTCTAAGTTTCGTCACATACTTTCTCTCTGTCAGGCTGTATCACCGGGGAGTGTCGGCAGTGATACAGATGTATTCAAATTGATTCAAGCTCATGAGGTAACTTGTATATGCATTTTGTAATCATTCTCTGATGAACATATATTGATATGTGGTCTTCTAATTTCCAGGATAAGGCTGCTCGTCTTTCTCCAGTCGAAGAAATCCGAACTGCGCTTAATGGTAGTGTTTGCGGTATGCTTTCCACTTTTTCTCAGGTGAGCAATTCAGATTTTCTTCTATGAACATTTTTCCTTACAGAGCTTATAAAGGCGACCATGTCAAACATTACTAAGGCGACCTTGGTCATAACTCATCTACCATAATTTGGATCTGGTGCAGAAGTATGAAGGCTACCCTTCAGGGTCAATGGTTGATTTTGCATGCGATGCTGATGGTTCTCCGATTCTAGCAGTTAGTAGCTTGGCTGTTCATACAAAGGTTTGCTGTTTAATGCATCTCTGTTTTGCTGCAATTTGGAGCTGTTTGAGCAATAGTTACATACTGAAACTTTGTGGACTATTGAACTGAGAACGCAAGCTAAGAAAATAACCTGTTGTCTACTTTTACAGATTTAGATGTCTTGAGGGTTATTATTCATCTAGACAGTTTCTGTCGTTCGCAGGATCTATTAGCTAATCCAAAATGCTCATTACTGGTTGCTAGAGACCCAGAAGATAGGACTGGTTTGAGGATCACCTTACATGGTGATGCAGTATTGGTATGTATTTTGTTGTCTTCCTTTGATATATACACTTACATTTAAACACATTGCTAGAATGTTTTTATGTAATATATAGGTTTCTGAAAAAGATCAAGCCGCTGTTCGATCTTCCTATTTAGCAAAGCATCCCAATGCTTTCTGGGTAAACATCCTTTCTTGTTATGACTAGAAAGTGAACTTCCCAAAGCCAGTGTGTTATGACACACCGAAGTGTCAAATGAACCTTTTCTTCTTGTAAATCTGAAGGTTGACTTTGGAGACTTCAGTTTTATGCGAATTGAGCCGAAAATTGTCAGATATGTTTCAGGGGTTGCAACTGCTTTCCTAGGATCTGGAGGTCTCTTTCTGCTTCATCTTCTTAGTATTCTATCTTATACGATCCAGTTAACATGATCCCGCTAATTTTGCTTTCTCTCTGTAATCACCATTTCAGAATTCAGCAAAGATGAGTTCCAAGCAGCCAAAGTCGATCCTATAGCTCAGTTTGCAAAGCCTGTAACGGTATATATCAATCTTATTCCGCGTACAACTTTTCATCACCAGCTTAGCTGTGGATGTGTACTAAATATTTTTCATTTCGGCAGTCTCACATGAACAAAGACCATGAAGAGGATACCAAAGCCATTGTACACCATGTTACATCCATTCCTGTAAGGAATACTATTGAATTCATCATTTTAATCTTGCTCAACATAAACTATTTGTAAGATCGGTTAAGCCTAGTATTGTTTGCCTTTGCCACACGATCAGTCCATACCGATATATTCACATACATCGTTGAATGAGTAAATAACATCAAATGTCAGGTGGAGAGCGCCTTAATGCTGGATTTGGACAGCCTTGGTTTCAACGTTAAGGTGTGTTTTGTAAACATCAAGACTCAAGACCGTTTACTCATCCTTTATCTTTCACTTCATAAACAAATGATTATTTTCCTCATTACAGGCTACTATTCAAGGCAACACTTTCAAGCTCCGAGTTCCATTCCCAAGAAGAGCACAAGACAGAAAGTAAGATCAAGATTCTCCATCTTGCAACTTAGTTCCTGATTTAACTCTTTGATGGTTGTGGTGTTTTCAGGGATGTGAAGGTACTGATAGTGGAAATGCTTCAAGCTGCCAAGTCTGTTTCCAATTGATTACAAGATGGAAAGCTTCCTTTACCTTTGCAAATATATATATATGCCTTACGAAGACTATAACAAAACTTGATACTTGTAAAAAGTTATAAATGGAGATATGTGAAGTTATAGTGGCACTAAATTAATAATATATGTCTCTTCCATTCACCATGCATGTGATTTCAGAAGAAAATGAAAAACAACTTAAATGTCCACAAGTTATAGTGGATTCTGAAACTCACCACTCGTCTCACAACAGAAATCTCTCTTTCTTTCTCTCTTCACTGATTCTTGTCAAGAAGGGAGGCAAAGGTTTGAGTTAAGGGCATATGTTGTATTAATCTCCATGGCCGTTAATGGAGGAGTGATGAACCACTCTGGAAACTTTCGAACTCTAATAAACATAACAAATGCAGAAATGCTCAGAAGATTCAGACACATTTAGCTGACTCAATCAAGTAATTCAGTAAAAGCAATGAGGTCAAAACAGGCATCTTACATTAATAGAACAAACAAAAAAGAAGAAGAGAGATATTCACAAACAGACGTAAAGCTGTTCCTGGATTTACATGCTTTGATGCAGTCATATAAACTCAAAAAAGTCATATAACATTCATTACAGAAACTCTCAGATTTCCACAACACACTCTTAAGGCTTATCTCTCAAGGGTTTTCCTTTTCACCCGTAGGATCAAGATTAGTCTGATGAAGTTTGGCCTAGAGAGACTGATGCTAGCGACGAAGCCCATGCTTGTGCGTTCATTGCCCTTTCATGGAAGTTCCTTGTTTTCACGAGACTCAGTTTCAACCATAACCTCCTCACATCAACCATGTGTAGACCACGTCTGAAAACTTGGCTAATCTCTCCAAATCTTCCCAGGTTTAAATTTGGAACATAAGAAGCCCATAACGCTTTCATACGTGATTCTGCTATGGGGAAGACTAGGATTGCCATTCGTAAACAGATAAACAGCAGAGATACTACCAAGAATGGTTCTCGCTTGAATATTTCTCCATTGCGCAACCATGTGACCAGGCTACCATCAGTAGCGTCTGAGCTTGTTGTTGGTTCTGCTTCAGTCACATACTGGACAGGTTGAAAACCTGGAAAGCCGAAAGAATCATCAGTCATACATTGGAAGTGAAACAGAGACTATTCAGGTTGATTGGAAGTGAAACAGAAGCAGATATGTGGTTTGGTTTTTCACCTGTTGCTTCTTCATAAAACTCAATCAGGGATGTAAGATCCTTTGGACCATGGTGTCGTGTCTTTACAGTTTGATTTACCATCAAGATGGAAGGTAAGCTATGAATACCATACCTAGAAAACACACTGCTACAAAGCAATTAATGTAATCAGTTAATACGACAAAAGAACTATGAAGTCTTCCGACAAAGAGTAATAAAGAGGCTTCTTACGATGGTAATGCTTGATAATGCTCCACAGCTAGATGTTGAATTTGAGGAAACATCGAACTCAACATATCAAACTTAGGGCGTACAGCACGTGAGAATGGGCACCAGGAAGCATAAAAGAGTACTGACATATAAGCATTTCCATGGTTCAAAGCCATCAACCTATCCAGTGAGTCTCCATCTAGCTGCAGATTTCAAATTTAGACACTACTTAGTTAAGAACAAAGATTCAGATCCAACTCCATGCCTTTAGAAGAAACAAATACACGTAGTTTAGGACAGAGCTACTACACTATGCATCACAAGAGCCTTTAACTCTGAACCCAAAATTGCCTACATGGGTGGTTCAAGATATAAGATCCTAAACATACAGGAAAATATATTCCACAGTAAAACATGGAAGCAGCACAAGAAACAATGAAGCATTGAGAAACTCGGTGATGCTTGGAGATAAAGATAAGAGCATGCCTCAAGTAAGTTTAATGACTTGAAGCTATCTTTCAATTCACAGTAGATCAATACACACATGGATTATCAAAACTCACCAACGCAAAGCTCTCAAGTCAAGAGCCATTGAGACGTATTCATTTCATAAAAACCCTAGAGCTCACAACAGCCAAAAAGAGCCGACGAAACGTACCTCGATAGGAGGAGTAGGATAGAGAGAAAGAGGACATTTCGCCGCTAAATCGAACCGGAACAACTCGAATTCGTAATTGCATACGGAAAAGTCCACACGGGAAGAAGCGAATCCGGAGGGAAAGCATGACACAGCTATCGCAAAGAAGAGGAGAATCGGAACCCGGAAATCCATGGAATCTTGAAGTAATTCAAGAACCAGAAAGAAATGAAACAACAAAATTGCAAAATTCGAGGAGGAAAAGAAAGATAGAATCAAATCCGAATGGCTAAAGGAAGGCTATGAGCTAGCACGCTAGGAGACGAAGAACAAATCCTAAATACTCAGGAATCAGAGCATTCAAGTGTAACAATGGAGAATCCGAATAACCACAATAAAGCTTCTTCTTTAACAAAGATCTGAAAACGCCCAAACTTCTTCCACAAATGCTATTCTCTTTCTCTGAAACACTGTTTCTGATGTTTGATTTAAATACCCACCCGATTCTTGAAATATCCGGAGCTCCATTTAATTCTGCTTTCTTCAAAAGGAAAAAAAATTCTTCTTTTTTTCTTGACCAGTGAAAGAGAAATAAAAAAGTTTTGACTTTTAACAATTTCCAATTGAAAAAACAAAATTTTGAGGTAAATTTTAGGTCTTGATTTAGAGCTTAATTCAATTGATTTACCTTTGAAGTTAGAGTGAAGATCATCACACTATTTCTCCGACTTGCATATTGAAAGCCATTTAAATCATCTTCCGACGTCGGCAATTTTAGAGAAGATGGGTAAAAAAAAATAACAAAAAATTAGTGGGGCAAAAAAGAAAATAGCGAAAAAATTGATGGGGCAAAAACAAAATAGCAAAAGATATCCGGAATACAATTCGGGGTTTTGAACCCGACGTGAATCGAACACGCAACCTTCTGATCTGGAGTCAGACGCGCTACCATTGCGCCACGGATCCGGATGTTAACTTAGCCATTTTATAATTATATATTTTCGGCATTATTCGGTTTAGATTATTCAGTTTCAGTTTATTTTTGTATTAAGAAACAAATTATTTGAAAATAGATTATACATTAATTTGGTATTGCATAAAATAGTAAATAAAAAATAGAAATAAATTATTATATTTAATTAATATTATAGATTGAAAATAAGTTTAAACATACTTGACTTTATATAACTAAAATATATACATTATCATTAGTTTTTGTCAATTAATTTGATTATATATTTATGGTATTTGGTTTGGTTCAAAAAATCTGATATAAAAATTAAATATCCGTTCTCTATTTTAGAAAATTCATTTTGAATTTTATATGAAAAATACAGTTGGATTCGATAATTTTATCCAATCCTATCTATTTTTCAGAAACATGATAATTTTTTATTCTACAGTAGATAAATTGTTAATACAAACATCATATATCTTTATAATTAGATTAGACGAGATTAAATCTGAAAATTTAACAAATACAGAAACAACGAATCGTGATTTCATCAACTTTACATTGAGTATGACATGGTTTCTCACATTTAAAACCTTGCAGTTTCACAGCCTGCGTTAAAGCTTGAGGATGTTTCACAGATCCAGGAGTACTAAACGTTTTGCTTCAACGGTTTGAACTGTCACGATACTGATCACTACAAAATCAAAACCATATATGTCTAATTATAATCTTATATATGAAATATTTCCATAATATAGAATGTATGAAATATGAAATTTACCGGATGTAATAGCTAAGAACACGATGAAACCAAATTTAAATGATGATTTCTTTTTTATTATTATTATTTTTTTTTTTTTGATGACTCAGGTCATCCCAGGCCCAAAGGCCCAAACTAATCCTGGGGAGGGAGATCAACACATTTTATATCATTCCAACCAAGGTTGAAGGAATTTCCTCCCAACGAAAATCGAACCTGGGTGACGGAAGCTGTAGCCCCAGCCTCTTTACCACCGCATTGGTTTTTTCATTATTTTACTTGTTTGATAAGTTTATGACAAGAAGATGATGTTATATGAGATTGATTTACCTATTATTTAACTATTTTTATAGAATTGAATTGTGACTTTATTAGTTAATAATCGAATACTTAGAAGAAAATTTATCATTTATTAAGTAGTTACCAAATTCGATTAAAAATAGATGAGACTACATTTTTTTTAAGAGAAATATATAAGACAAAATCTGAAAACTTAACACACGTTGACTAAAGTGGTACATGCAATCAGATATAGATTGTGTACAAAATAGAGATTATTTGATCAAATATTAAATTTAGTTTAGATAGGTTTTACTCTTCAAAATTTTAAAATTTGATAACAATAAGGAAAAAAATCATTTATGTTTGTTGGTCGGGGATTATTTTTCGAAAGAAATTTCTCATGAAAAAACTACTGAAACTAATTACAAATTAGAGACAAATTATATACACGTGTATACCAAAGTAAGAGATTTGTTTAAATTTATTAAAAAAATAAAGTAGCCTAAGAGTAAATTATAAACCTGGAATCTCATAATTAAATTTTAAATGCTACAAATAATTGATAATATCGGATTATGACTAGATACAACTTTCTCCGTATATACAAATTTCAAAGGTAATGTTTAATATGCAACCGATATCATATTCATTGCATCAAATCTTGAAACTGAGTCTGTCCTAAGAAGGAAGATGAAACTTATGTGTGGATCTACTTCCTACACGAGGGTAAATTTTAATCGGTTAAGCACACACGTGTGATGAAAGAAAAATCCTCCAAATTACGTTTCGTTGCCAAATCTCTTTGTTAATTGGTCAACAGTTTCCTGGCGGAAACCGAGGACACGAAATGGGAAGGCGGATTTCCTGGCAAAGAAAGTTCGACGAAGGAATATATTTTCGTTTGTTGGTTCAGCAGTGCTATAATGGATATCCATAGAAGGATCTACCTTTCAAGAGATTGAGTGATAGTTTCTTTTTTAAGTGGTCAGTGACAAAATAAAAATAAAATTTGGTCAACAGTTTCCGTAAGTTCTTTTACCAAATGTTTTTCACAGTTGTACTCTGAGATATTATAAAATGTGTAAGAATTTTATTTTTTGTAAATTCATAATCGGTAACAATTTTAGCCAAATTTTAACGCGTATAATTAAAATTTATCCTCTCTTATTCTTCTTTTATATATTTTTGCTGTAAATATTAATATGAACTTGATAAACCTTATTTGGAAGTCGGGTTGATGTTTGTTTATGTATCTTGATGTTATATATAAAAGGTGCATCCAAATGTTGTTTATTTTAATATTTATATTTTACATCTAAATATAAATTTGTTTGTTTTGAAATTTTTAACAGATGATTTTAATATATTAATGTCATTCCACAACTTAAAAATGGTTTTGTGTTTTTTGTTAAAAGACGCGTTCTCACGTCTGTTTTTCTGAAAATAGGATTCCACAATTCTTTTCAAAATGTGATCATGTGATTTTCGGAAAAACATAATTCTATGTTTTTCAAAAAACGTGATTCTAATAAAATAGTTATGATGCCATATTTTGGCCTATTCTACACTTTTAGGAATTCAAGATTTTTTTTTTCCAAAAAACATGATTTTGAGTAATATGATTTTGTGGTTTCTCGAAAAAACTGAAATGCTTTTTGCAGTTGTATTCTCGTTACAGTTTTAACTTTTAACAAATTTTTAACGCGTCGAATTGAAATTTATCTCTTTATTATTTTTATGTTTTCAGCCGTAATTTGAGTTGATTATTTTCCTTATAAATAAATTTTTATCGTAAAATTACTTACAAATTTAAAATCCCAAGAAAAAATATTGTATTTCTGTTACCGTTTGTTCAAAACAATATTAATATTTGAAAAATATACGTAACAAAATAATTAATTAATTTCGATACAAAATTTTTTATCGTAACAATACTTAAAATTTGTTAAAATTCAAAGAAAATATATTGTATATCTTTAACTTGTATTTTGATCTGACAATACATGAAAATTAAAATATGGTGAAATCCAAATCCAGAGAAATGAAATACAAGTTGAATGATACATGATTTCTTACATATAAATTAATCAAAGAAATACTCAATCAATAAGGATACATTTAAATTTATTAAATTCAAAATTGAATGACATTGGAAAACGAAGAGACTTTTGACCGAAAAAAGCAAAAATGAAGAGACTTTTACTCAGACAGCTTTGGTAACAACAGGCTTCTCAAGTAAGATTCTCCTAATCGCTCTATAAATCTCACATTGATAATATTCACAGCAATGAACAAAAGAACACAAAAACAAAAACAAAAAACAATGGAGGACAATAACGAAGCTTTTCCTCAAGATATCCAAACTGAGATACTGTTAAGGATGCCTTTGAAGTCTATAGGGAAATGCATCTGTGTCTCAAAGAAATGGGCTGCTCTAATCCGTGAGAAACACTTCAGAGATCTTTACTTTCGCCGATCAATGACAAGACCTCGACTGCTTTTCCAATTCTCTCGAAGAAATGACCCAAATGTGGTTTTTCACTCTTTTTGTCAAGAAAAGGAACCATTCTTGTCGTCTGGTCAACAACAGACGCATATTACTCTAGAGCCAGAATCTCAGGTTTGTGCAGTCACCAGAGGTTTGGTCTGTATCAAATCAGCAACTAAGGTTGTGTTGTGCAATCCGGGTATCAAAAAGTTTCTGGCATTACCGGAGCTGAGAGAGCGAGACGGAGATCGTGAAGTAAACTTAGCTAATGCTTATCTTGGATACGATGAAGCTACGGATGTATTCAAGGTGTTATCTCTGACGACCAAAAAGGTTGATAACACACTTTATACCAATTTTCGAGTTTTCACGGTGGGATCTGGTGAAGATTGTTGGAGAACGATCGTTTATAAGCCTCTACATTTGCCAGTTACTAAAGGACTCTGTAAAGATGGAGTTTTGTACTATGGAGCTATTAACAGAGGTAATTCTTTTGTGATGAGCTTCAACCTTGCGTCTGAAGAGCTAAACGTTATTGAATTGCCTAATCCAATCGAAATTCATATTGGAGGTACTTTATCGGTGAACTACTATAGGGAAATTGCCTTGGTGAATAACTTTGTGGATAAAAATGGAGAAATCCGTTTTTGGGTTAGGAATGAAGTTGCAGGAGATTGGCGTGAAGAAACAATTGTGATTCCTCGTTGGAGAGAAACTGTCGGGGACCAGTGTAAGCCTTTTCGTTTCAAAGGTACAATTGGAACAGGAGAACTTGTCTTCGCACTAGGGCAATATTATATTGAAGGGCCCATCACAGGAAGAAAATAAGTTATAAGATTTTTTCTCTCTCTTGCGACCAGAAGTGCGATTCCTGTTGTAATCCCTAGCCTCCGTTCTTTTCTCTTCTGGCGTCGGTCCCTGGCCACCGTCGCCGGACAGCCATGGCCAAGAAAAAACCCTCCTCCAATCCATCTTCTCAACCTGCTCAAAACACCTCCTCCACCCAACCAAATCGTAACCCCTCTCCTCCTCGTCTCCCTTCTTCTTCACCTTCTCTGTCCTCTTCGACTATTCCTCCTCAACCGTCTCTGCAGCTCGTAGTTGATTTAGCTGCTCCGGCCGTTTCACCGTCAGTAGCAACGGATCTCACTAATTCTCAGCTCCACGAAGCCGAAGTTCAAGCTTGTCCTGTCTCTGTGAAATCTCAATCTCCGGTGAGATTAGAGGTGGTCTCGCAAGTCGACCCTCAAATCCCAGTTGTTATTCTCTCCGAAGGTGGCACTGAAGCATCTCTCTTGGAAACCGCTCCTCAGGGTAACTCTGCTCGTACTGTTGACAAGGTTGCTATTAAGCCAGATCCGGCTTCTACATCTTCAAAATCTCCGGTCATCTCTTCGACTCCGGTACCAATGACTCCTTTGAAGCCTACTTGGACAGATGTTGTACAAGGGACGGGTCCAAAGATGTCAAGAAAGGGAACTCCTTTTACTTTGGAATCAGGAGAACTGTGTGTACAAATTCCTAATTCGGTCATCACCAAAAACAAAAAGTGTTGGGACAACTTTGTTATCGGTCAGTTTCATGGCAAGCCTCCGACTCCGGGAATGCTTCATGCTATTGTCAATGGTATTTGGAGCAACAAGGTGAGGGATATCACGGTCTCGAAGTTAACGGATAAATCTTTCCTTATTCGTATTCCGAATGCAGCTACTAGAACAAGAGTCCTGGCGCAAGTCATGTGGCATATTGATAACCAATCCATGTTTGTGGCGAAATGGGAGCCGGGTCTTTCACCGACAATCCCGGAACTCACTTCTGTTCCAGTTTGGCTCGAGTTTCGTAAAGTTCCGCCTCAGTTCTTCAATATTGATGGGCTTGAATACATTGCGGGGTTGGTGGGAGATCCCAAATTTCTTCACCCATCAACAGCAAATATGACGAACTTAGAAGTTGCAAAGGTCTTCACCATTGTAAACCCGACTTTACCCCTTCCTGAATCTATCAATGTTAGGTTTGAAACTGGTGAGTATCACAGAATTGATGTTTCATCACCATGGTTACCACCAATTTGCACTCACTGCCAAGGAGTTGGACACATGGTGAAGCATTGCCCTACTGCTCCTATCACTTGTACTGAGTGTAATGCTACGGGACACATCACGGCTAATTGCACTCGTAGCAAGCAGTTCCACCCTACCCGTCAAGGAAGACGGCTAAACCAGAGGTCTCATACTGACACGCAAAAAAGCTCTTCACAGCCACCTGTTCAACAGGCTCAGCAATTGCAACAGGCTCCGCATATCAAGTAAACTCAGCAGATTCAGCAGGTTCACCAGGTACAACAGACACAGCAGACTCATCAAGGACAGCAGAATGTCAGGCCAGTTGATGCAGTTTGGGTTAAGAAAGTTGAGAAGACTTTGAAGGATCCAAATGCGGGCATAAAATTCACTACGCCCCCAGAACCGAGGAGACACAAGAAAGATCAGTCAGTGACAGAAGGAAAAGGCAAGGGCAAGGAAATTCAGTGTGATAAGTACTACAACTCCTCTGATGTGGCGTGTAGAGACTCTGGATACACCACTAGTGAGTCCTCTGAATCAGATTGGCCTTCTGGGGAAGATGACAATCCAGACGACAATGAGAATTTTATACCTTATGTCTCCAGGAAGTTAATGAGGCAGTTGCGTGCTATCCGAGAAAAACAGTCACCCAGGGGTTCGGGTAAAGGACCCAAAAACCACCATTAGTATCAGTATGTCGGAAAACATTTTTTGCTGGAACATCCGAGGCTTTAATAATTCTGTAAAGAGGCGTTGCTTCAGGAACTGGTTCCGTAATAAGAATCCTTTTTTGGGTTGTCTCATCGAGACAAGGGTGCGCGAGCATAAGGCTGCGGCGTATATTTCGAATAATTTTCCTTCTTGGAACTCGGTAACTAATTATGAATTCGCGGAATTGGGCAGAATTTGGGTTGTCTGGAACGCCGAAACTACTCTCAATGTGATCCACAAGTCTGATCAGATCATCACCTGCAGGGTTACGTCCTCCATTGTCATGAAAGAGTTTGTCATCTCTTTCGTTTATGCTCACAACGATCAAACGAGACGCAGTCTGTTATGGACCGATATTTGCAGTTTAGCTAAGCATTCTGAGATCGTGAATCTTCCCTGGATTGTCCTTGGAGAATTTAAACAAACTATCTCCCCTTCAGAGTCTTCTTCCCCTTCATTGCGGTTAAATGATGGCATGAACGAGCTACGAACTTGTCTAGCAGATGCGGATCTATTTGATCTTACCTATCGTGGAAATGAGTTCACCTGGTGGAATAATCAACAAAATAACCCTTTAGCGAAGAAGCTTGATAGAGGGGCTGTTAATGAGGAATGGATCTTGGAATTCCCACAGTCTTTTACCGAATTTGAAGCGCCTGGCTGCTCTGATCACAGTCCTATTAGTGTGAAGCTTGCTCATCATGCCCAAGCCATTGTTCACTCCTTTCGTTTCTCTAACACTATCCTTAAGCTTCCGAATTTTCTTTCTGATATTAAGATTGCTTGGGAATCTGCTCATTTCACTGGTACACAAATGTATGTTTTTACCAAGAAACTATACTCACTTAAATCTTTATGCCGCAGGTTGTATCGTGAAAACTTTTCAAATCTGGAAAAGCGGGTGAAAGAAGCTCATGAATCACTTGTTGTTGCTCAGAATCTGCTTCTTTCAACTCCAAATCTGGTTAATGCTAACTCTGAAAAAAATGCTCACTCGAGATGGCTTGAACTGGCAGCAGCGGAAGAAACTTTCCTGCTACAAAGGTCCCGCATTGCTTGGTTAAAGGAGGGTGATACTAACTCGAGATTCTTTCATAGATATGTTGCGGGAAAGAGAGCGAATGGAAGGATTCATTATCTTCTGGATGGTCAGGGAAACCGCATCGAAGACAAGGTCAAAATTGAGGAACATTGTGTTAATTTCTATCAAGACCTGCTGGGAACTCCTCCAACTCATATCTCGGTTGATGACAAAGCAATTATTGATGATCTTACAAGGTTTCGATGTGATACTAGTATTCAGGATATGTTGCAAGCTCAGGTTACTCAGGACGAGATTCTATCCGCGTTAAAGAGCATGCCCAGGAATAAGGCTGGAGGTCCAGACGGGTTCAACGTCGAATTCTTCAAAACCACTTGGCCAATTATTGGTGCTGATTTTTCAGCTGCTGTTACTGAATTTTTTGACTCTGGACGGTTGCTAAAACAGTGGAACGCCACTAACATTGCGCTTATTCCAAAAAGACCGGGAGCGGATCATGTTTCTGAGTTTAGACCGATTTCTTGCTGCAATATAACTTATAAGATCATCTGTAAGATTTTAGCAAGAAGACTCCAAATGGTTTTGCCTCAAATGATATCTTCGAATCAATCAGCTTTTGTCAAAGGGCGGTTACTGGTGGAGAATGTGCTTCTAGCAACGGAATTGGTTCAAGGGTTTGAAAGGAAAAATATATCAAAGAGAGGGCTTTTGAAGGTGGACTTACGCAAGGCATTTGACACTGTCAAGTGGGACTTCATTTTCTATGTTCTTAGAGCTGCTAACTTCCCAGATAAGTTTATCCGTTGGATCAGCCAATGTATCTCGACGACCTCCTTTTCTGTCTTAGTTAATGGACGAACGCGTGGGTTCTTCAAAGGGCGAAGAGGACTTCGACAAGGGGATTCTCTATCTCCAGCCCTGTTTGTTATCGCTATGGAAATCTTTGCGCAGATCTTGGCTCGAAATTTTGACTCTGGAATAATTGGTTATCACCCGAAGGCCACAAATCCGAAAATCACACACCTCTCCTTCGCTGACGACGTGATGATCTTTTACGATGGAAAAATTGAGTCCTTGAGGAACATTGTGGGGGTGTTGGAACAATTTCAGAGTCTCTCCGGATTAGCAATGAACAAGAGCAAGTCGGCTTTGTACACAGCAGGATTGAACTCGCTGGAAACTAATGACTCTAGTAGTCTTGGATTCCAATGTGGTTCATTCCCTTTCCGCTATCTTGGCCTCCCCTTGCACCATAAGAAGCTAACCATTTCTGATTGTTCTCCCCTCATTGATGCTATAAAATGTAAATTGGGTTCTTGGTCGCTTAAAAGTCTGTCTTTTGCAGGGCGCATTCAACTCATCGCAGCGGTCATTTATAGCCAAGTAAACTTCTGGATTTCAGCTTTCTTGCTTCCCAAAGGATGTCTTACGCAAATTCAGTCCATGTGTACTCGATTCATCTGGTCCGGGAATCTTGACAAAACCACGGGTGCCAAAATCGCTTGGTCCAAGCTCTGCAATCCTAGATCCGAAGGGGGAATTGGACTTCGCAACTTCACTCTTTGGAATAAGACGCTTCAGCTAAAGCTTATTTGGTTATTATTCTCGAATAGTGGCTCACTTTGGGTTGCATGGAACTATGAACATAGAATGAGAAGGACAAACTTCTGGATTGACTCTCCCAAACACTCTCACTCCTGGCTTTGGCGCTCTTTACTTCAGTTACGACACTTAGCTTCTCGTTTTTTGTGGTGCAGGGTTCGGAATGGCAAAAAGGGCAGGTATTGGCTAGAGAACTGGACAGGTTCAGGTGCTTTAATTAACCTCGCCGAGGATGGTCCTAGTCGTCTAGGGATACCCATTGACGCTGCGGTTGAGCAAGGACTTTCTAACTCGGGTTGGAGGTTGCCATCAACTCGAAATACTAGTCTCCAGCCACTGCACGACATCCTCTCTACAACGCCCACTCTCAACTTAAATGATGCGGACGATGAGTATTATTGGGATCCTGGTTCATCTTTACATACTGCCTTTTCAGCCAACCTTACCTGGGAGAAGCTTTGACCGATCAATGAGCTCCAACGGTGGACAGAAGCTGTCTGGTTTAAGGGCCATATACCTAAGCATGCTTTCAACTTTTGGATTGCAGCTCAAGATAAACTTCCAACAAGATCTCGGCTTTGCGGATGGGGGATGCAGATCTCTCCCTTATGTTGTTTATGTAATCTTGAAGAGGAAACACGAGACCATTTATTTATCCATTGTTCTTTTGCTTGGCAGGTTTGGCGACGTATGATCAGGCGGTTAGGACAACCGATGATTCCCTTCCTCAATTGGGATGTGCTTATTTCGTGGCTGCTGTCGAGATCTCCGTCCCTGTCACAGACTCTTAAACGGCTGGTCGTCCACACCGTCGTCTACCACCTATGGCAAGAGCGCAACTATAGGCTTCACCGCTCCGAAGCAAGAAGTGAGGACGTACTTTACAAACTCTTGGATAGGAATATCAAAGACATTCTTCTAGCAAGGAAAGACCATAACAAGTTCTCCAATCTGCTCGAAGTTTGGTTCACTTACCCTGCTTAACCTTTACCCTCCAATTATCTCTTTCTTAAATCTTAGGATGCCGATTTGGCTCCTCTGTTTTTCTGGCTAAGCTTTTGTTTATCTCCCCTGTTTACAGACTTTCATCTCTATATCGAGAGATTGATCTGTTTTCATTTTTTTAAGGTTCCTTGTAACAAACTAGTTTTTGATAAATCTATTTACCTTTTTGTCAAAAAAAATATTATATTGAAGGATCAATGTTTGTGTTGTATTATGATACAATCACACAACATCTCAGAAAATTTGAGATTTATCGAGAGAATAGCAACTGCTCTGCTTCAACCTTCTTGAATCATGTTGATAGTCTTTCGCTTATGTAAGGAATCAGACACTAGTTTGGTTGTTCTGTCTCTCAAATATTATCTAGTAGTGGTCTTATTCTGTTTCGTTTTCTTTTCTATTGTCGTTAGTCTTTGTACATAGTAAACAATAATGTTAATCTCTTGGATTCAATCAAAATTTATGTTTATGTTAAACACAACTAAGACAGAAACAGCTGTTTCTTAAGAAAAAACTAGAATTGATCCCGCACCTTGTGCGGATATTTTATTTTAAATAATATTGATATATTATTGAAATTATTGCGATATCGAATAATATATATTTCATTCAAGTATTATTAAAACTAAAAACAATATTTTTAAGTTATTATTTATCAGTTCAATCTGTGGAATTGATGAAATAGTTGTTATAAATATAGATTTTTATTATTTTAAATATTAAAGTATTAATTTAAACAGATTAATTATTTAAGGTAAAAAAATGTATATATATAATATACGATATCTAGGTTTTAGTATAGTTGAATTTTAAATAAATCTTCTTAATAGGAAATTAGTTAGATGAAAGAATATACTTTTAGTTTGTAATTATTTTTCAAAATTTGGGATATATCGTAAGATATATATATTTATGTTAGAAATATTTATGTTAGAAATAATAATATAATATAATATTTTTCTAGTAATCCTATGAAGTGGTTCAATATAATTTTTTTAAGTAGATAAACTCTGTTTTAATAGAATAGATGATTAGGTTTCCGATTATTCAGTTTATTGTTGTTTTAAGAAAAAATATATTTGAAAATAGATTATATATTAATTTGGTTTTGCATAAATTAATATTATAGATTGAAAATAAGTTTAAACATACTTTACTTTATATAACTAAATATATACGTTATCATTAACTTTTGTTAATTAATTCGATAATATATTTATGGTATTTGGTTTGGTTCAAAAAATATGATATAAAAATTGTTATAGCCATTCACTATTTTAAAAAATTTAATTCAAATTTGATATGGTAAATTTCAATTCGGTTCAATAAATTATCATTCAATTCGATAATTTTATCCAATCCTATCTATTTTAAAGAAACATAATAATTTTTTGTATTCTACAGTAGATAAACTGTTAATACAAACATCAAATCTTTATAATTAGATTAAACGAGATCAAATCTGAAAATTTAGCAAGTACAGAAACAACGAATCGTGATTTCATCGACATTACATTGAGCATGACATGGTTTCTCACATTTAAAACCTTGCGGTTTCACAGCCTGCGTTAAAGCTTGAGGATGCAACACAAATCCAAAAGTTTCTTGAGGAACCAAACGTTTTGCTTCAACGTTTTGAATTGTTACGATACTCATCGCTACAAAATCAAACACATATATGTATAAATGAAAAATTTACCATATCAAATGTATGAGATATGAAATTTACCAGATAAAATAGCTAAGAACACGATGAAACCAGACTTCAATGATGATTTCTTCATTATTTTTACTTGTTTGAGAATATTGTTACAAGCAGATGTTGAAGAAGATATGATGTTATGTGAGATTGTTTTATCTGATTTTAACCATTTTTATATAATGGAATTGTAACTTTATTAGTTAATAATCAAATACTAAGAAGAAAATTTATCATTGATTACCAAATTCGATTACAAATGGATGAGACTAATTTAAAAAAAATAGAAATATATAAGACAAAATCTGAAAAATTAACATAAGTTGACTACAAGTAATATATGCAGATATCTATTCTATTAAAATAAGGTTTATGTGTCTAAAAAGAATATAGTGAATTATTTTCTTGAATGACTAAACAAATATTTGTTACCATAATATTATTCTATACAATGATATATTACAATTCGTTAAATGTATACTACTAATTTATAACTCATAACTGAATAAATATCATAGATATATTCACATTTTCATTAATTAGATTTGAATTCAGTCATACTCACGTAAAAAAATAAGTTTAAAAAGATTCAATAATTACAATGTAAAAAAATCTTTAAACGAATATTCCAAAATAATAACAAACTAAAATTTATACAAACGATTTTTGTCAATAAATTGATATTAAAACATATATTTATGTTTTGTAAATAAAAAATAAAAATAAATTAAAAGATATTTTTCACAATCATTCCTACAAATTAGCTTATGAATCTTAACTAAATTATTTCTGAAAACAAATATAAATCTTAATAATATTTTAATCAATTAGGTATTATTTAATATCTTAATTTTAATTTCAAATAATATTTGAATGTTAATTTTAAAATAAAATAATCGCACATGTTACTGACTTAATTTATTAATTATTAACCAGATCGGACAACGTATCTCGTGATGGCTTCCCCTAAGTAGATGAGAGGACACGAGTTCGAACCCCGGTGTAGAGAAGAGACCATTTTACATGCCTCTCGTTCGTGGGCCTAAGAAGATTATAGACCAAATGTCCAAAACTTCCTAGTAAAAAATCTATATATTATTTATTATAAAAATCTCTATAGTATTATTCGAGAGTCACTTTTAAAAATATAACCTTTAAATCATTAAAATATTACATGATATGCAATTACAAATAAATAATTAAAAAAACAAAATAAATATATTTTTAAGGATAAAATTGAAAATCTATGTAATTTTCATTAAGGGTAAAACTGAAAAATATATGTATATTTTTTATACCAAATTAAATATTTTCTCATAAGATAATATTTTAAAAATAATTTTAAATGTAATTTTAATTTTAAAAATGAATTTAAATAATTTTTAAAATCATATTATTTTAATATTTGATTTATCATTTTCAATAAGATCCTAATTTACATCTGTTTTAAAATTTCACAATATTCAATTTAGATTTTTGTCCAACATAGAATATAATTATTATAACTTAAATATAAATTTTAGTATATGATAATTATGCTTTACATAATTTTATCTGCTCATTTATATTAATAATTTTAATCTACACTTAAATCGATATAATTTAGTATATCCTATATTATACATATCTATTTTGTTTTTGTCAACACATAAATGTTATGAAAATATGCAAGATATAAACATTTTTTTATCCAATACACAGTATAATTACAAATTTACAATAACTTAAATATTAGTTTTAGTATATAATAATTACGTTATGCATAATTTCATCTTCTTATATATATTTTACATCTCTACATTAAAATTTTAGAATAACTTTTACAAATATAAACTAATATCATTAAAAGTTATACTATATGCAACATTCGAAAAATCAATATAAAAACAAACTAAAAATCTTTGGATAAAATTGAAATAAATATAATTTAAATTGATAATTTGAGATTTTATCAAAAGAAATCTAAAACAATTAGAGATAAATACAAAATTTTTATAACCATTCTCTAGATAAATCTAAAAACAAATACAATAGTATTATAATATTTCAAAAAGTATAAAAATTCAAATAAATTTCAAAATTTTCCTAAAACGAAGTATAATAAAATATAAATAAAGACTTAAATTTATCATACCATTTTTTTTTTCAAAATACATATAAATCTAACAAAAATATAATAAAAATAATATTATCTTATTAACCAATAAATATTTAATGTTTTTGTTTGGAACTTTTTCTAAGACAAATATAATAAAATATAATCAGAGATTTTCCTTTTACAAAAATTTGTATATAGAAATCGAATATATATAAGAGTAAATCAAATTATATTAATATTGGATTTGTGTTTTTAGCTAAAAATGTGTTTTTAAACAACTTTTATCAAAAAAACATTTTAAAGTTTATCTTTGATATAATGGTCAAACGGATTAATGAACGGGTAAAATAATGATCCAAATTTAATGTATAATTAATTTTATTATTCTATTCAAAATAAAAATTTATAAAATTAAATAAATGTACAAAAATATTTTATTAAAATTTATTAATCACACATTTAATTTTTTAAATATAGTTTTCTATAAATTATAATATCGTAACATTACAATTTAAAAACGCATAACTCCGCATATAATGCAAGTATAATTCTAATTTAATTATTACTTTTGTATAAGCTAGATTTTTTTTTTTTGTATAAGCTAGGGTTTACGCAGCGGATTTTGGCGACAGAGAAAGTTTGTCATACTCCTTGTCTAATATTTTCTATAAATTTCACCTTTTGTCTCCGTTAGATAATATTCTCAGCCAAGAGCAGAAGAATGATACATACAGGAAATCATATTTGCAATCTTGGTTTTCTCCTATTTCCGGTTTAATTCAATTAACTATGTAATTTGGTTTGGTTTGGTTTACCAACAACAATATTTGTAGGTCATTCGACCATTTCACATAATCAAGCAGAAAACAATATCTCATCTTCACCCTTTTACTTCTCTATCACGATTGATCACATTCATTGATCATCATCACCAAATCAATATCCCTCGAGCTGATACTATTACGTTTGCCTGTGAAGTCTCTGGGGAAAAGAATTTGTGTATCAAAGAAGTGGGCAGCTATAATCCGTGATAAATACTTCAGAGATCGTTACTTGCTCATAAAACAGAGCACATCCTCAGGTTTCGATGCCCTATAACTTACAAAAACCATAAATAGAAACCCAAACTTTAGAACCACCCACAATAACAAGGCCTAGAAAAAGCCCTACGCTGAAAACTTAATAATGGAGCAAATGCCGACTCTTCGAAGTAGGAGATTGCAGTTAATGGAGCTTATTACTCATCAGCTCTTCCCTATATGATAAAGCAGTAATAGAGAAAGATGAAGCGACTGAGACAGTTATTGAGAGCTTACTCAGACAGCTTTTGGTAACAAACTCAAATAAGATACTTCTCAAGACACGAGGAGTCTGTTGTTTCTATATATCTCACATTTTGTATCAAATTGATAATATTCTCATCTCAGCAATGATCACGAGAAGCAAAACCAAAAAAATGGAGAACAATAAGGAAGCACTTCCTCAAGATGTCCAAAATGAGATACTGTTAAGACTGCCTGTGAAGTCTCTAGGAAAAAGCAGTTGTGTCTCAAAGGAGTGGGCTGCTATAATCCGTCAGAAACACTTTAGAGATCATTACTTTCTCCAATCGATGACAAGACCTCGATTGCTGTTCGCGTTCGTTATAAAAGGTAACCCAAATGTGTTGTTTCACTCTGTCTACCAAGAAAAGGAACCATTGTTGTCGTCTGGTCAACAACAGACCCGTATTCCTGTAGCGCCAGGATCTGAGGTTTGTGCAGTCCTCCGAGGTTTTGTCTGTATTATATCACCTTATAAGATTATACTGTGCAATCCAGTGACCAAAAAGTTTCTGGCTTTACCGGAACTCAGAGAGCTATACCAAAATCGTAAAGTGTTCTTCCATAGAGCTTATCTTGGATACGATGAAGCAACGGATGTATTCAAGGTGTTATGTGTGACGACCAAAAGGTTTGATAACAAAAGGGTGGATTATCGAGTTTTCACGGTGGGTTCCGGTGAAGATTGTTGGAGAACTATCGTTTATGAGCCTCCATATTTTCCATTTACTAGAGGACTCTGTAAAGATGGAGTTTGGTACTATGTAGCTTTGTCCAGTGGTGATGATGCTCCTTTTATGATCAGCTTCAACGTGAGATCTGAAGAGTTAAACGCTATTGAATTACCTGAAGATCTATATCATTGTTCGTTGGTGAACTACAATGGAGAAATTGCCTTGGTGAAAGGGTCGGTGAGTGGATATGGAGAAATCATTTTTTGGGTTAGGAATGAAACTGCAGGAGATTGGCATGTAGAAAGAATTGTGATTCCTCGTTGGAGAGAAACCGTCGGGGACCTGTGTAATTATTTTGATTTCAAGGGTACAATTGGAACAGGAGAACTTGTCTTCGCACTAAGCCAATATAATATTGAAGGATCAATGTTTGTGGTGTATTATGATAGAATCACACAACATCTCAGAAAGTTTGAGATTGATGGAGTTGCTAGCGATACATTTGACTATGCTTCAACTTTCTTGGATCATGTTGATAGTCTTTCGCTTATGTAAGGAACCAGCCACTTCTATTGGTCTTATTGGATCAATCGAAATTTTATATGGTTTATGGTAAACAATAGTTCACTCATTTCTGTTCCTTACAAAACTTTCATAACTAACACAAATCCATCAGCTGTTTCTTAGTTTTTGCTAATTTTCTTTCTTATTAAAGAGATTCTCAGCTAAGACCGAGGATTATCATTGGATTGTCTAGCAGATATGAACTTTGTAATTCGATTAAACGAGACTAAATCTTAAAATTAGCAAATACAAAAACAATCGAATGGTTATTTCATCAACCATTACATTGAGCATGACATGTTTTCTCACATTTAAAACCTTGCGGTTTCACAGCCTGCGTTAGAGCTTGAGTATGCAACACAAATCCGACAGTTTCTTGTGGAACTAATTAAACGTTTTGCTTCAATGTTTTGAAATGTTACTATACTCATCACTACAAATCAAAACCATATATGTACAATAGCTCTTATTGAACCATTTCATAGAATGGAATTATCACTTTATTAGTTGAAAATCAAATAGACAAATACTAAGAAGAAAATCTATCATTTATAAAGTAGTTACCAATTTCGGAAAACATGGATTGAGACTTAATTATTTTTTTGAATAAAATAAGGCAAAATCTGAAAATGTTAATACACTTTGACTTAAAGTGGTATATGCAATCAGAGACAAATTGTGTTAAAAAATGGAGATTATTTGATCAATTATCAAAATCTAGTTT
>OVAU01000248.1:0-23804 GCA_900406315.1 Biscutella laevigata subsp. laevigata | reverse complement strand
AAGGGTAAACCCTTATGAGACTCAGGGTAAAAAAAACCCGTCCATATCTTAACCTACCAATTTTTATGGAAAAAATGAGGGTCATGGGCTTTAGAAATACAAGAGGGTTTAGGGTACCCTAAGGGTTTTTACCCATTTTAACATCCCTAGTCGTATCACTCGCCACGTCAGCCGCTGAGCTGGCAGCTTTTTCCACCGTCTCTTTACTCATCTGGAAGCTCTTTGTCGCTGCGTCTTTCACCTTTTCCCCTGCTCCCACTGCTTCCTCCTTTCCTCTAAAACTACACAAAAGTCATTAATAAATAAATAATTAATAAATTAACTGAGTATTTACTTACTCAAAGTTTGGCGGAAAAAAGTGGGAGTGTCCAAAACTCAAAGTCTCTCTAAGTTTCGTCCAGTAATTTTGACCAGACTGTCTAATTTTAGAAAGCTAAACCGTCGTCGTTTTATCTTCTGCTGGCACGTCTACGTCACCGGAAACATTCATCGAGAACACGAAGAGGAAGACAAGAACATAAAATATGCATAACAGGCGAAACACTTGCTGAGACTTCAATTTTTTGAACATGTTTTTTTTTGTTTTTGAAAAACAACGTAAGAGAAGATCAAGATCAGACTAAAATAAAAGAGAGCGTGTGACAGAAAATACAACAAGAGAGGTTTTTCATTTTTGTGTTGCCAAACGAGAAAGGCGTGGTGTAGACACGACACGTGTCTAAAAACGGAAGCAGAAAATGACAAAAAAAGACAAAAGACGAGGTGGCAAATGGATCACCGAGATATAGACACGTGCTGCTTATCATTTTCAGACTAATTATTGCGTTGTGATGTCTCTCGTATCAGAACCGACCGACTCGATTCTTTTGAGAAATCATGCCATGCTGTCTACGATCATTAGATAAAANTATTTAAAAAAAAATTTTTTTTTTTTTTTTTTTTTTTTAAGTTTTCAAATTCGAAAAATCAATAGAGTCGTATTTGTATTTTATTATCCTCTCGAGAGACTCTTCTATATTAATCCTCAGACAATAACTTTATTCGTCTTGTCTTTTTAAGGTTTTTGTGATTAAATTTGTTAAAATGATGAGACGTCACAAAACTGACAACGTTTTGTGTGGGTATTACTTAGAGCATGTTCAACGCAGATAAAGTAAAAGAGAGGTTTTTAGATTAAAATAATATTATTTTAATTTTATATTAATTTTTACAGAAAGAATCGGTTCTTGCAGTAGAACCGTTCTTCGCTAAAAAAAACTGAGATGTATTTTTTTATTATTTTTTTTTTGAAGATCCTCTCCCTTTTACAGCGTTGCACATGCTCTTAGCTTTTATAATCCATTTTAAGTGCCGGTCTTCAAAATTGTACTCTAAAATTTGTAGGTTATTTTGTAGTTTAAAAATATATCTCTATAATCTATTTTGTTAAAAAAAAAAAAAAAAATCTATTTTGTTAGTCTTGCTTCAATCATTATAAATGAGTTACATTATTAGCTGTTACGTGTCTTTCGCACGTCAAGGTTTCACATAATGCATGCTAATCAATGAAATCACATGTTCTGAGAAATTCTTCATAAATATTCATGTGATGATTAAAATAAATGATGTAACCCTAATAAATAATTTGATCTATATATAGTTTATATGGTACATTACGCATATGTATTTAGCTACTCATAAACAATAAGTCCTAAATCCGACTATAAAAAATTAAACTATAAATTTATAAGCTTTGAGGATTAAATCAGGTTAAAAAACCCTACTTACGTAACATAATTAAGTGTTAGTTCAATTAAAATTATATGACTTGTTTTAGGGGGTAATAGATTGACTAACCATATTGTTATTTCAAACTTTACTTTTCTCGAAAGAAGACTTCTAATAATTAATAACCACATTGATTTTTTGAATATTTTGTCGACTTCATCGATATTTTCGTATTAATCAACTATATCACTTTTTTTTGTCAAACTTACCAACGAAAATAAAACATATGGCAAATTTAATAGTTTTTTCTATAACTATATTTTTTTTTATACACACCATTATGATAAGAATTACGTATTATTATCTATCTATAATATTTTTAGTTTTAGTCATTTATTTTGACTATATAAAATATTAACAAATTTAATTTAATTTAATTTAATATCAAAGTTTTATTATTTAATTTTGGTTGATTAGTACCTTGGATAAATCATAAAAGTAAAAAATGGTTCTAAGTATATAAAGAAATTCAATAATTATTACAAATAAATTATAATATGATTTAAACTATATATAAATATTTATCATCTATTTGAATGGTTAGTAATTTTTAGTTAAATAATAAACTATAAAATTAATTTAAATATTAGTCTACGAAAAATAAATAATTTTTTAGTGATATACATCGTAATTATTTTGATAAACAAAATTTGAATTCAAATATATTTTGAGAAAAATTAATAATAGAGGATCATGAAAATACGTATGGTCCTATGGATACTAGTTTATTCATCAGTCCTTCAGCACTTCTATACTGTAACGAGTATAACATTCCATATTGAGGTAATATAATAGATACAAGTCAAACCCATGACATTAGAAACAATAAGCAAACTAGATCAATGTTAGTGTTCATCCACGTAGTGGTAACAAAATATACCACAATCGAGATCGAGAGAAAACAATATATATGTAAAACACTAAAGATATCATATATATCTTACCCTAAAAGGTTAGTTCGATTGGTTTGGGAGAAATCAGAATACTACAATGCACAAATCGACACGAATCGATAAATAATTGAAATATAAAATCGTGATTGATAGCAAAATAAATTATTATTTATTAATCGTGATATTCTTGTTGTATAGGAAATGTAATAATATTTTTGTAACGAATAGTTATCTAATCATTAAATGAAATTGTTCACTATAATTTTTTTAAGTGGATAAATCTTGTTTTAATATAATAGATTATTAATTATTAAGTTGTAATTTATATTAAAACATTTATTTCCTTCATATATTTATAATTTGCTTAATAAATATTTTTTTTATGATTCATCGACAAGAAAACGCTTATCATTTTATTCATAATAACATACGAAACTATAATAGATTATTCTAACTGTATGCTGGAACTTATTATGATATATTTTACTTTCATAATCTACAAAATGTTGTACTATGTAGGAGTTAATATATATCTCTTTCAATACTATAATAGATTACGATTGATGGTTCTATTTTGATCAGGTTAAATTTTGTGTGTAATATTTCAGTATTTGTATAAAAAGTAGTACTAGTCTATATTTTTACAAAAAAAATCGATAAAACAAGAAGCGTAATAAATTATTAATAATCATATGCTCGTTTTCTTTTGATTTATTTTTTGCCTGAATTAACGTTGCTACAAAATTTGAATTTAAAAATAAAAAGACCAACTAATATTACAAGGATTAGGTGGGGAAGAAGATTAGATGGTAGTATTAATTTTTTGTATCAAATGATTAAATCTTAAAATACACTTTTGTAATGCTGAAGAAAACATTATCTTTGAATTTACATCTTAATAATTTCCAATTTCTTTTTGTTTTTTTTTTTGGAATAGAAAAAAGGACAGAGTGTTTCTTCTTCCTTTTTTGCAGTTTGGTGGACAATTAAAAAAGCTTAGCTCTTCTAGAGAGAGAGAGAGGAAAGGGAACAGGAGAGAGATA
The DNA here is from genome assembly GCA_900406315.1 of Biscutella laevigata subsp. laevigata. Classification (NCBI taxonomy): domain Eukaryota; kingdom Viridiplantae; phylum Streptophyta; class Magnoliopsida; order Brassicales; family Brassicaceae; genus Biscutella; species Biscutella laevigata. The sequence goes on along the minus strand of OVAU01000248.1, from coordinate 20,101 downwards.
GAGATTGAGCAACTCATCGGTTGTTGCAGCTCAAAGAGAAATCGAGATCGAGATCCAACCGGCGGAGGTTAGAGCTCACGGATATGGGATCTTGGCTTCCTCAGCTTCCGTTTCGTCCTCTACTGTCACTCCCAGAATAGCAACTACATTTCCCGATAGCTTTCTCGGTTTGGCTGCATTTTACCTGAAACCTACACTCTTTCCGGTACGAATCATACCCTCCAGTCTCTTGTCATTTTCATAGAACGATTTTTCTTGTGTGATCGAATTTTTTTCAATTTGGGGATAAACTCAATTTCTTCTGTATGTGAAGGGCTATTTCTGGGCTTTTGTTGGAAATGGGGTTCTATTATTGATTTTGGTACTCTAATTGATTTTGGGTGTTTACTCTTCAATATTAACCTCTTGGAGATGGAAACTAATTTTCAGAAACAAGTCTACCGATCTTTTTGCAAAATTTATGATTGCTCACTTGGGTTTTCTATGATCTGGCTCTCGATTCATGTTCGATTATTCTGCTGATTATTTGTGTAAAGACCATAGGAAACGAATTGTGTAGACGTTTGAATTTCAAGTAGTTATGCTTGGTTAACGGAAAAATCGCTGGTTGAAAGTAGAAACTTAGAGATCTGAGCCTACAGTTTGTGGTCCCCTGCAAATAGCAATTCTGCTTTCTGAATAACTCTGTTCTGGAGGCTAACTTGTCATACTGCCCATTGTTTCGCCTGTCACGATCTCAATCTGACGATGTCTTTTCCTTCATTATTATAATGTTGTTATGCCTATACATGTGAAGCAGTATGCATTTGGGTCATCTCTCACTTCTTCCTGTATTGTTTCTGTAGGATTTTAAATTCTTTCGTTTCAACAGAAGGTTTTTTTGGGTGCTCGTTGAGCAACATACTCTGGGTTTTCTCTAAGTAACCAAAATGGGTTCGAGATACCCATCTCATCAGCTCAGCAGCGGGCTGTTTGTGTCTGGTAAGCCCGAGCAGGCAAAAGAAAGGCCTCCAACCATGAGCTCAGTAGCCATGCCTTACACGGGTGGCGATATCAAGAAATCAGGAGAGTTGGGGAAGATGTTTGATATTCCAACAGATGGGAAGTCAAGGAAGTCTGGTCCAATACCTGGAGCTCCTTCAAGGTCTGGTTCATTTGCAGGGACTGCACAATCAGGTCCAGGTGCTCCTAATGCCACTGGTCGTATGTCTGGGTCTTTAGCTTCTGCCGGGTCAGTTTCAATGAAGAAAACGAATTCTGGACCTTTATCCAAGCACGGAGAACCTCTAAAGAAATCTTCTGGCCCGCAGTCTAGTATTCCTGTACTTCCAGCTACAGGTCTCATAACTTCTGGACCTATTACATCAGGCCCCCTGAATTCATCTGGCGCCCCCAGAAAGGTTTCTGGTCATCTAGACTCATCTGGTTCGCTCAAGACACATCTGCCTTCTGTTGTCCACAATCAGGCGGTAACTACCCTTGGTCCAGAAGATGACTTTTCCTGCCTTAAGAGCTTCCCAAAGTCTGTGATGTGGCTGGTTGTTCTTATATTTGTAATGGGGTTCCTTGCTGGAGGCTTCATTCTTGGAGCAGTTCATAATCCAGTTCTCCTCATTGTTGTCGCAATCTTGTTCACATTTGTTGCTGCCCTTTTTATCTGGAATATTTGTTGGGGGAGACGTGGTATCACGGATTTCATTGCTCGTTATCCAGATGCTGATCTTAGAACTGCCAAAAATGGTCAATACGTGAAGGTCACTGGGGTAAGTACCCCTTACATTGTTAACACACGTCTTTTTTCCTGCTGCTTGATAGCTTGCCGGAAATGTGAATACGGTCTATGAACTGAGAGGAGAATGCTTTTTTTTTTGCGTGTGAGATCTACTAAGTTAATATTAAATGGAGTACTATCTTAGCTGAAATTGAGAAATAAAACATGTCTTGGAAGGATAGAAGCAAAGACGGCATTATTTTTTGGGAATGAATCTATATTCACGGTTTGCTATGTTTAATGACCTTGATATACGTTTTATCATATGAAGGTGGTTACTTGTGGTAATGTGCCGCTTGAGTCATCTTTCCAGAGAGTTCCCAGATGTGTGTACACATCAACATGTCTGTACGAGTATCGTGGGTGGGGTTCAAAACCAGCCAATCATTCACATCGTCACTTCACATGGGGACTAAGATCATCGGAGGTTAGTGATTCCCCGATACTTTCATTTTCAAAGAAGAAATAATATGTTATGTTCCTAAACCCCATGAAAAACACTTCCTTGTATCATTACCATGCAGAGACATGTGGTGGACTTTTACATCTCTGATTTCCAATCTGGGCTCAGAGCTTTAGTCAAAACCGGAAATGGAGCCAAAGTAACACCCCTTGTAGATGATTCTGTTGTCATCGATTATATGCAAGGGAGAGAGCAAGTGTATCCCGACTTTGTTCGGTGGTTAAGCCAGAGGAAGCTATCAAGTGATGATCGAATAATGCGGCTCAAAGAAGGGTAATGAACAAACACCACATTAACGACTCTTAAACAAAGAAAAACGTAGATCCTGAATCTCTCAATTGGTTTCCAATTCTTAGGTATATAAAAGAAGGAAGCACAGTGAGTGTGATTGGAGTGGTGCAGAGAAACGACAACGTGTTAATGATAGTGCCATCATCTGAGCCAATTACAGCTGGTTGGCAATGGAGGAGATGTACATTCCCAACAAGTCTTGAAGGAATCGTATTGAGATGTGAAGACTCATCAAACGTTGATGCAATACCGGTTTAAGTTGTCCATCATCAACATCAACATCAGAGTTTGGGTTCATTAAATATTTTTTCATGAATCTGAAAAAAATGTTGTTTGTACGTTTGGTGGTGGGTGGTTGTTTTTTGTTGTATCCTCTTCAAATTTATTCTTTGGGTTCTCCAAGTGGTTATGGTTAGGATGATGGTTGGTGATGGTGGTGAGTGTGTTTCATATTCGTAAGATGAGCTTACTGTTTTCTTCTTCTTTGCCTTTTGGTCTGTATAGCTCCTTTAAGTCCATTATTTTCTAAATAGAACTTGTATCCTCTTCTCAAGGTCTTGTGTTTAAATCTTTCCTTCTGCGAAAACTAAACCCACTTTGGTGTTCTTTGGAAACATATTTTTTATTAATCTTGACATTTTACTTTGACTCAGAACTTAACTGGTTTTGTATGATTGGTATAGTAGTTAACGTGGAATAAGAGAGAACCAATCAACACGTTACTTATCAAATGGAGAACCATAATACATGGCAAAGACCTGAATTTTATTATAAAGAAGTTCAGGTACAAAAAAAAGTCTTTTACAGAGAAGACAAAAACCTAAACTAAATAAACTCAAAATAACAAAAATCTTTCTTTAATTCAGAAAAGCTCATTGAGAAGAGTTTCTTTCCCAAACCAATGATATAACTTAAAACACCAGCAACAGCAAAGGCGAGAATAAAGAAAATCAAAATCACAATCTATTTCGTTTGTTTCTCATCAACGCATGAAAGGGACTAACCAACGCATCTCTGCTCCATTTCCATTTGCCAAATAATATATCTTCTTCCAGTTTTCTTCTGAGAATACTTCACGCCTAACTAGCCTTTGCCTGCAACAACAACAACACCGTATAGAGCGTTCATTTGAAATCAATATCCAAGTTTAGGTCGGTACTCAAGTTGATTAACTTAATTATGTGATCAGTAGAGGATGATTTAGAGAGTTTGAGTAATATGTAACTCACCGAAGGTGGTAATAACAAACAGCTTGGGCTTCTTCCAAAGAATATCGAGGGAGAATCTGACGGACATCAACTGGAACATCTGGCAAATCTTTACGTAGTTTTCCAACTGCTGTTGAATGTGAGGATGCACCCACAATCATATCATCATGCTTCTGAAAGCATTCACCTGCCAAAAGAATTGTTTGAATTGACACTCTCTTTTTCAGAATCATATAAAAATTTGGACGAGCTATGCACCGTTGTAAGTCCTCTGGCATGTATAGGTCGGCAAGAACGTAGCGTTACAGGTTCCTCTCAAACTCGCTGAATGTAAACCAACTGTTATACTGAAAGACCAGGAGACAACAAGAAGCAATAAGCAGCATTGGCATTAGTGAAGAAGGCAGCTATTAGGAAACATGGGCTTCCAACTCAAAACCAATTGGCAATGAGTGGAGTGGCTCATGAACCTTATATACTAGTGAAGAATTGTCCCAATTTCCAATGTGGGACAATCTCACAATCTAATAGCAGCTTTAAAATATAAAAAGACGAAATAGGGCATCATAAGAGGGAAATTTGGAAGCTAACTTGATCAATTACAATCAAAACTGGTACATCTTTTACGAACGAGAGTTCTTCCCTTAGTCGCACGACAACATTAACAGCTGCATGAGTGCTTTTAATCCCCATTTGCACAAGGTCATACAGAGTTGAATTCCCAGGAATTGACATACTATCAGCTCCTTTCGATGGGATCAGAGATTTTGCAGCATAACTGTCTTAAGCGGGATTCATCATTGGACTTGACAAAATCCTACAGAAGTTAAGTGTGTTATTAATAAAAGCTCTTAACTAGGAGGGATTCCATCCCCAAAAAGGAGGCATATGAAAATCTTGCCTTGAGAATATTCTCAGCTTGTAGAGGAGTGTCCCAAAAAACCTGTATTCGGATTCTTATAGAAGTAGCCTCCATGAGTCCAGTCACGACCTCTCGGTGCATATAAAACTAGCCAGCCTTCGTCACGTGCCCAGTTGTAATTCTGACATGATTACTTTAGCGTATAAGCCCATTAGATAATGGGTCTAGATTCGATTTAAACGTTTGGCCCATTTTACATATTTCATAAATGACATAAATTACATTTTCGAAAAAACTAAAAATAAAATTTCCCAAAACGACTTCTAAATTCTCATAAAATTATGTAGAACATAATTATCATATACTAAAAATTATATTTAAATTATAGCAATTATACTATATATTGGAAAAAAATATAAATTGAATATTGTGAAATTTAAAAAGAGAGATAAATTAGGTTTCTGTTGTAAAAGATAAATCAAATATTAATTATTTTAATTTCGTTTCTGTATAAAATTATATTTAAAATTAGTTTTTAATATTTTTCTAAGTATGATATTTATAAAAAAACGAAATTAAATACATAACTATATTTTTATCATATAAATCTCAATATTTAAATAATTATAACCTAATTGTTTGATTACATATATTTCCAATTTTACCCTCAATGAAAATTACACGTATTTCCAGTTTTACCCTTAATGAATATTTTTAATTTGTTATTTGTTCCAATGACATATCATGTATTATTTTACTGATTTAAAGGTTATATTCTTTAAAGTGACTGTGAAATAATACTATAGAGATTATTATCCACTAATTCAATATAATTTTAATATTTGATAAATCTTTCATTTTTCAAATAAGTTTACTTTTCCAAATAAAAAATGTAATATTTAACCAAATCTCTCACTTTTTATTAGCATATATCAATCAAATTAGCATATTTGCAAAATATATATTTCTAACCGTTTTACAAAATCTCAAAATTTTTGTGAACTACCATCCATAAAATCAACATATTTTCTCAAAATAAAAATTCTAATATTTTTCAAAATTCTTAAATTTTTATGAACTATTATCCATCAAAATATCATAATTTCCTAAATTACTAAATTTTAGTGTACAAAATCTCTCACTTTGAGAAATATTACCCACTAAATTAGTAAAGTTTCCAATACAAAAAATTATAAAGTTTTACAAAATTTCTTAATTTCGTGGGTCTTATTTATCAAATCCGAATTATTTATCAAAATACAAAATTTAAGCGTTTTAAAATGTCTTTTGAGTTTTGTAACTATTATCCATAAAGTCAACATAATTTCCCAAAAATGCAAATTACAAAAGTTTCAAGCCTTTGATTTATCTCCATGAGCTAGGGTCCAAAACATGTTATATGGTCTCTCCCGACATTGGCATTTGAACTCGTGAACATAGATCTTAAAAATAACAAATCCTTATATTTTATAAAGTATCTTAGTTTTGTATACTATTGTCCATTATACTAACATTATATTTTCACCGTGCAAATTCTAACGTTTTACCAAAATTTCAAATCTGAATATTTTCTTAAAACAAAAAATTTTGGCGCTTTACAAAATCTTTTAGTTTTATAAACTTTCTTCCCTCAAATGAGTATAACTTTTTATAATACAAAATTATAACATTTTACAAAAGCTAAGATTATCCTAAAAACAATAATTTATCAAAATACTAAATTATAACATTTTACAAAAAATCTAAAATTTTGTGAACTATTTTCTATCAAATTAACATATTTTTATAAATATAAAATTATAACATTTTACAAATCTCTCAGTTTTAATAGATTATTATTCAACAAATATTTTTTTCCTAAAATACAAAATTACATCGTTTATAAAAAAAATATTTTAGTGTATTGTTATCTACTAAGATTGGTCGATAGGAAAATAAATTTAAAATATAAGATTATAGTATAATTAATGGAAAAACAATATATTCTAAAAACACCGATTCAATTGGTTGAGACTTTGTTTAATACCAATAGCGTGTCACACCCCATAAAAATGGGGCCAATAGCATGAAAGAATTTTGTCGAATTGCGAAAATTTAAAAATATATATTCTGTGGAATTTAATTCCAAAAAAAAAAAGTTGCCAAAAGTAGGGGAAAAATAAGGAAAATGAAAGCAAGAGAGATGGCGATCCAACGTTGAAGATAAATAACAAAGAAGACTATCTTTTTTATTATCCTCTCATGGCGGATAACACCACAACTCTCCAAAGTCTCTTCTTCTTCTTCACTGTTCTTCTCTAACCTTTCTTCCTCATTCTTCTTATTTACCTTTCATTCTGTTTTTTTTGCTTAAGTATTCACTTATGGCTATGTCTTCTGCTTCTGGTTCTGCTCTTTGTTTCGCTGATGCTTCTACTTCTCGTGCTATTAGACGCGATTCTGGAGCTTTTCTCTTTGTTCCTAAGAAAGTTACGTTTGGATTTGTCGATAAATCTCTTACGAATGTCGAGCCACTCAGGTTTTTTTCTTCTTCTTTTCCGATTGATTGGTATCTCTTGATGTCAATTTATTTAACTTTGAGCTTTGGCACGATTTCACTTCTTTCGGCTTTCATAAACTTTTTTAGATACTGTTTCTGAATCAACTTTAATTCTTTTATTGGTGAATCTTCTCCACAGATCTCGAAATCCTTGTTTGAGCTGTTAGCTTAGCTAATCTGTTCAGAAGATCTTATTACTCGTTATGAATTCGTATCTTGTGTGGAATTAGATTCGTAGCACAGATTGTTTGAGCTCTGATCTTTTTCTTTGTGTTCTTCAACTGTATTCAATTCTGAAATTTTCTGTTCCAGATTATCCAGCATGAAGCCTCGAGCATCAAATGCTACTGCTGTGGAGGTATGAGATGGATCATTACTAAGAATCTAAAAAACGGAACTAAAATTTCATTTGTTTATATATTTTTGATTTTGAAGAATGGAAAGCAAGATGGAAGTGCTGCTGATTCTGATAAAGTTCCAACACCAGTGGTCATAATCGACCAAGATTCTGATCCTGATGCAACCGTTCTTGAAGTAACATTTGGAGATCGGCTTGGAGCTTTACTTGACACAGTAATAAGCTCTTCTTCTTACTCACCTGCTGCTTTCACAAAGCAACTTCCTTTTTTTTATTAATATTTTGGTTTCTGCTTCTTATCTGATCACACTTTGCTTCAGATGAATGCGTTAAAGAACTTGGGTCTGAATGTAGTCAAGGCAAATGTTTACCTTGATTCTTCCGGCAAGCACAATAAATTCGCCATTACTAAAGCGTATGTCTTTCCATATCATCAAAAGTTAATATCACTTTAAATTAACTGAGTCTGTCAGAGAGTTGATTTTTGTGGGACTTGTATTGTTTTGTGAAACAGGGATAGTGGAAGAAAAGTTGAAGACCCTGAATTGCTCGAGGCCATTCGTCTCACAGTCATAAACAATCTGCTTGAGTTTCATCCTGTAACTACTTGCATCTCAATGTCATAACTTGCAATAATTTCTTAATTCTTAACATTGTCCCTCGATTATTTGGGTTAGGAATCAAGTTCTCAATTGGCAATGGGAGCAGCTTTTGGTGTTCTTCCACCAACTGAACAGATAGATGTGGACATAGCAACACATATAAGCATTGAAGATGATGGAGCAGATCGCAGGTAAAGAAAATCCAGACCTTATCTCAACTGTAGAACCATATATCTTCACTGAATATATGATTTGATCATTGATCCACAATCAATGCAGTTTGTTGTACATAGAAACAGCGGATAGGCCTGGACTATTAGTTGAGCTGGTGAAGATCATTACAGATATAAGCGTCGCTGTTGAATCTGGAGAATTCGACACTGAGGTAAGTTGACAATCCTAAGTCCTAACAAAACCTTAAAACTTGATTCTTCTAAAGATATAATCCATCTTGTTGTTGCATGTGAAAACTATTAGGGTTTGTTGGCTAAGGTTAAGTTCCACGTTAACTACAGAAACAAAGCCCTAATCGAGCCTCTCCAGCAGGTAGAAAAATCCGATCCTTTCTCTTAATCTTAATTTGCTGCTAATGAACAATAAAATAATCAAATTTTGTGTGTAGGTTGTTGCCAATAGCCTGAGATACTTCTTGAGGCGCCCTTCAACTGATGAGTCAAGTTTCTGATAATGCCATTTTTATAAATCTGAAATCTCATTACTCGTCAAATACTTTTTACCACTTTTTGTAACATTTTACCAAAATAAGCTGTTTCCTCTGTAATAGTAACATTATTCTCTACTCCCATCATTTATCAAATTTACCTTAATTCACATCCTGTGAAAATCGGATTATCTACATTGCCATTAATGAGTGTCTTTAACAAAAACAAAGATTAAGCAAGCACATTTGAAGAAAGTTAGTTTGCAAATATGAATAAACGAGTCTTAAGACTCTTAACTTGTACAAATTCAGAGAACACAAATTTGTTTCCTCTGTTTAGAGAATAAAAGGATTCAGAGAAAAAACTTTTGAGATAGTTTCACCATATATAATGTTACTTAAAATGACAATGATCTTTTTTTCCTTTTTGCACTCTCCATCATGCACCACTTGCATATAGACGAGTCCATTCCTTGGCTGCATGTGTTCACAGTGATATGAGATCACCAGATCAGAGAGGATAAGACACAAATTTTTGGTGTAACTTTCGAGTTTTAAGATTATATTTTGTTACCTGTTTCCACAGCTTCTGCTTCATTGCTCTTCCAATGCTTAGCTATGTTCTCAGACAGTGGATCATCAGGGTTTGGTGCACTTAGAAGAGCTTGAATACTATTTTTACACAGCATTGGAGAGTCATAAAGAGTCAATAAGGTGTATTTAGTTTAGTAGTACAAAGAGAAGTATCTATGGAAAATAATCATACCTTAAGAGCACAGTTCTTATTTGTAGTGCAGGACTCCACTTGTCTTTCAGGATGTCAAGGCAGATTCTTCCAAGCTATATGCATATGAATGACAAACATGTTCGTTTGTTAAGAACATTGACTAGGTTAGTTACCTCGATGGCTAGAACAGAAGAAAGGGAAGATTTCAAAACGAACCTTGTCGATGTTAGGATGGTAAATCTTGGTGAGAAACCTAACCTGTGTAACAAATGATATTGTTAATCAAGACCCGCAAACTCTATATTAAGATAGAGTTGGGTACTTCGTTTCATGCTATTAGTGAAAATGCAACTAGAGTAGTCATAACAAACCAGAAATCACCAATATCATCCACCCATTAGTTAGGTATAAAACCCAACTATCTTACGAGTAAAGATACTCACCTAAATAACATTTTACAATACCTCCCCTTAGAATTGTTGTGTTACGCTACTTTTACTCATGTTACCGCATAACGTAATGACAGATGCCAAAAACATCAGAAACATGAAGTAAAAAAAGAAGAATAAAAACTCACAAAACTTGAAGCAACTTACCTTAGGAGCTGCCATAGGATATTCTTCAGGCAAAAAGAGCTCCAACTTGAAAACTCCTCCTACAAAGTCGGGATTGAAATAAAATGAATGATTAAATCAGTTAACAGAAAATTGATAACAGATGAAACAGAAAACTTGATTCTGAAATAAAGTATATTAAAAAAAGAACCAGAAATTTCGATTTATTCTACCACACATGTCGAAATAAAATGGATAGTAGCTTATAGACATTATTCTTACTCATACTGCCACGACCCAAAACAAGCAATATATAAGATCGATAGAAACCCTACTACATCTACGGTTATATCCGATTGTATAAACAAAGATAGAGACAACTACGTTTTCATTATTGACAGAAGAAAGGTAAAGGAAATTGGTAACTAGCATGCATTAGAGAAGCTGATATACACATTCACAGATGCGAAGCAGCAACTTTATGGCTGTGTTGCAGAATTCAAGAAGAAAAAGGGAGAAGTAAGAAATGAGCAGATTACTACCTTCATAAGGAGATTGTGTAGGACCAAGAATCATAACATTGAAATAACGCATATTTTCCTCTGATGGAGACGCACTTATACCAGGAGCTGCAAAAGGTCGATTGATTGACATCCATCAGACTCAAGTTCCCAGGAAAATAAAATTTCGAATTGAAATCGATAAATCAAACTATCAGAATCAACTCTTTCAACTAAAATCGACTGTAAAACACAACAAGGATAGAATAAATCGATGGATTACCAGGTTCACTAAGAAGACGTTGAGTTTCCTAGCAGATCGGGGGGGGAAAAAATCAGATCATAAGTAGCAGAAACGGAGAGAGGATAAGGTCAAATAAACAATTAAAATCCCTCCTAATTCTGCTGAGCTATAACCCGACGGTCAATCTTCAGATTTGAGATTGAAAACCGAGAGAAATAGAGATCAGAAGAATTTGCAAAGGATAGAGAAACGCACCTTGATGATTCTTCGCGGAAGATTACTATTAGCCATTATCACAAGCTACTGAATTCGATCGATCTCGGAGGACTTAGGGTTTTTCGAGAGACAGCGAAGCTAACGAAAGGACGCAAGGTGATAATCGAGGACGCTTGGCCGTCTCTCGTTCCGTGCCCTCTGATGCTTTTAGTTTTGTTTTCCCTTTTAGTCTTGGAGATTAGACCAAAAAATAAAAAAGAAGAAAATAAAAAAATATTTAAACTACGAGAATTTCTTGCGTCGCTCGAACGCTAGAATACGAGGACAATATTACACACGGCCCTCCATTGTCTTCTGATTTGATTCTGAATAATATAAAGTTGGAAACGCAATATCAAAAAGGCAAAGGAAAGAAATTTTTTGTAAAATCTAAGTCTCAGTATTATAACATAATCTTTCACGCTCTACCAAACATTTGGAGATTTACTCAAAGACGAGTCTTTTTCTCACTACCAAAAGAAAATGTGAACGTGAAGTTAAAGCCGATAACTAATCAGTTACTAGTTATTACATTCCGCTCAAAACTGGACAATGGTCTGAGTTAAAAGCTTAGGAAGCTATATAGTTAATGGGTTTTGTGATCACTTTGGTACTCTTCTAAGTATTACGTATTTGCCAAACACATTTTTCTCCTGCCACTTGTATGGGATGAAGAACGATCTATATTTGGCTGGTGAAAGCTCCCTGTCCAAATAAGGTAACACCGCGATTGCCTGAAAAGAGAGCGGAAAATAAACCGATTATCAATATACAATCGATTCTGTTTCTGGAAGATCGTTTTTATTCTTACCTCCCATGTCGATAAGTCGCTGCCTCGATACGGATACGGTCTGTTAAGCTGCAACTCAACGAGGAATGTACAAGTTTCGATGTCCTTCAACTGAAACAAAATCAAAGATGGCGAAATCAAGCGATGCTCGAGTTTATGATTAGAAAAAAATAAAAGGGATTCCCGAGGGAAGAGTGTGTGAGTTTTACATATTGTGCTTCGGATGCTTGGTTTTTGTTGTTGAAGTATAGGGGTGATGCTGAAGTGCCTCCAAGTGTACTGTTAAAAGGAAATGGAAGAAGACCTCGGAATCCATCATCTATCCACCGTACTTCGCTGATGTAATCAGGCACAAAAAACGATGACGGATATCGATGCCATTCACTTCCCACGCACATAACAGAACCTGACATACCAATAAAACCAACTAAAAACTCAAAAGCATTCCGAAAAAGACTTTTTTCCTCTTTGTGCAATATCCAATAGCTAATTACTGTTCCAGAAGTAAATCTTAGATGTGATCTTCACGTGTGTTTGAATTGTAACGATCGAAGAGTTCTGTTTATACCTGGTCCTGCATCATCTTGATGCTCCAGTAGTTTGTACACCTCCATGGGAGCGGAATAGCCATTAATCAAAGAAAATGTGCGAGAATGTGAAGCACATAAGATAAGACCAAGGATCACGGGTCGGAGGTATTTGGTTATCTGCATATTAAAATGAAATTTGGGAATCGTACAATCAAATTCTTTTCAATTTGGCGAAAGGACTAACTCAGTAAGTTAGAACTTACTGTCACCAGAAGACTTTCGCTGGTGCTATACTTTTCTCGGAATAGCTCAGGGATATTCTCAATAACAACAGAAGCGGAAACACATATAAGAGGGTATATAGGATATAGAAACCTGCAAGGATATTGTAAAAGTGTAATAAAATTGGTTCATCAAGATCTAGAAGCCACCTTATAACTGGTACAAAGACTACAAGATATAGGAGATCACCTTTCTTCTTTGTGGGGCTGAAGCGACATGAACGCCAGCCAAATGTAAATCGGCGAAATCACAACCAGCAAGGCACGGTCATACTTTCTTCTGACTACCGGGTATATTGCGGCAAACAATAATGCCAAAATGAAACAAAAGTTGAAGTTGTTAAATCCATTTCTTATATAAAATAGTGCTCCTTCAGTCCCATAGAGATGGCTTTCTCCACCCCCTAACACATTGTATATCAAGAGGTTCAAAACCGAAGATGTCCATCTCTTGTAGTAATAGTAATCCACTAGTACTGAGAATCCCTGGAAAAGAGACAAAACTATTTAGAAGAGAAAAAACAGTAAAATGACAGAAGAGATGAAAGTCAGACACAAGCAATAATTCTCATAAAATCCACAAAGGCAAAGCACCTCGGACTGAGTACAACTTACTAGGATAAAAATAGAGGTGACAGCGCCAGAGATAAATGCTCGCTTGAATCTCTTAACCAGAGCGTAAGTAACAACAGGTAAAAAGGCCAAGATAGAAAATGGCCAGCCAAGAATCACCCCGACAGCAGAAACTGCAACAGCCATGGCATGCTTCTCGAAAAGTAACAAACCAGATGAGAGACTCATGGCGTACATAGAGAATGAACTGGGGAGGAAGCCTGGCCAATTTCAGAAAAACATGAATTAGTAAGAAACCTGAACATAATACTAAATTCAGAGCAAGGGAGAAGAAAACTGTCATCTGATTAACTTATACCAGCATTTGGAACTAAATCCTATGGAATGCAAGAATAAGCTGGAAAGCCTGTAATACATGCATATTGAGGAAATATGAAAAAGAGCTAAAAAGTGTAATTAAGCAAACACTCACTGGTGCTAGCAAAGAAGCAACCACTGGTTAAACAGAGCATTGCGAGTGTGTATGTAGCAAGACGTTTCCCATACTTTCTGGAAAGTGCAACAACCAGGACAGTGTCTGAAAATGCAGAAACCAGTCCGAGAAAGAGTCTCACCGCATAGAAAACTCTAACCTATCCACATGATATACATATAAGACATAAGAATGTACAAACCAAATTACTAACGAGGATATACATCAGGAAATCAGCAATGATTACCTTGTCATCAGAAAACCACCAAGCAGCAGGCCGCCCAGCCAGTTCATGGAAAATAATGTATAAGTACGAGCGAAGAGCAAAGTTGGAACTGCAAAACAAATAAAAGCAACTCATAGCATGATCCCAATTTCACATAAGAACTCAAGGTACAATCATATTACTATACAGATCACAGATTCAAACTTAATTAGAATGAGGGCATGCATCAACAATGCAGAAGCAAAACTTAAATTAGCGATTCAAATGATCTGAATTCCGACTTTGGATACTGATAAGCAAACATGACCCAACCACAATTATGTGATTCCATCGAAATAACAGTTCCACTCACCTACATCCCATATTGACATATCTGATTTCAAATGAAATGTAGAAAAAATTGTCCACAACTTTCAGTCAAACACCACTCTGAACCAGCTATCACCAATACATACACAATAGAAACACAGCTCAAAAATACATACTCATTTGAGCTAACATCGTGTCTGTCACTCACTACAAATATCACTAACGCGCATATACAGTAAGTGTATAATAAAACCAAACCTGTATTCCCAGGTCTGAAATCCCGACTTGTAGAGAAGATAATGGAGAGGCTCCCAGTAATTGAAGACTTCATCGCAGTCATGAATGATATTAGAAGTTGCGCTCATGTAACGAAGATAGCATAGCGCTATAAACGGCAAGAACCACCGGAGACCAGTATCCTCCGCAATTCCTGCGTTCGATCGGCCGGGCTTATCGGTCTTCGAGTAGGATTTCGTAGAAGATGAAGAAGAACCAGAGATAAGTGGACGCCTCTGGCGTGTCGTTAGATCCATGGAGCTTTGAGGATTTCAGTAGGAAAATGGTCTCTGGTCAAGGGCAGATTGCAGTTGGTTCTCCTCCCTTCTCGACGAAGCAACTAAAAAAGTTTGTGAGAAAAGTAAAGTATCTGACAGAATCAGAGGGCTACGACGTGAAGTAATTGTGGGCTTCTAAGCACTTAAGGCCCATTAGGTGTCTATAAATAAAAATAAAATGTAAAGAGGATCACATTGACAAATAATATAATAAGTTAAAGACACGTTGCAACAATTAGCTGACTAGTCCACAAGGCCAAATTGAGCCATTGAGAGCCAAACAAAAGCAAAGAGCTCTCCACCTTTGCTAAGCAACTCAAGACGAGTCTTAGCATCACAATGCAATGAAGCGAAGCAAAGCAACTCAACCCACACTTTACTCAATATCTTCCATTTATTACGACCTTCTTCAAGCCTCTTCAGCTTTCTCACGATCAAACTCGCGCCATGCAAGATGCTCTCGTTGACCAACTCTCCAGTATCACTATGACTAACAATTGACCGAATCTTTTCACCGGCTAGTTTTACATCTTTCGATTTCTTGGTACTCTCCTCCAGTAGCTCCTCGGTCTCTACCAAAGCATCTTTCAACCTAAGCATCCCAAGTCCAGCCACTTCAGACATCAATTGAGGTTGTAAGATCATTAGATACATCATGTAGTCTGATAAAGTTTTGCTGAATTCACAATACTCATCGTGATTCTCTCTATTCGGTTCTTCTTCTCGGTAACATATCTCTGTTGCAATGTGCCACAAGAGAAGACTCTCGTCGTAATCAACATTTTCTACAAAATGAATCAGTCTACTTGAGCATTGATTCTCCCGGAGAACCCATTCTCCTCTAGACGAAGATATTCTGTTTGTGTTCTCCTCTGTATCAGCAAACTTCGATTTGTGTCTCACTTGCTCAAATATGAAACTCCATAAGTTTTTCGCCAATGCTTCACTTGACACAAAGCTTTCGACTCTTATGTCATCGATAAACTCCTTGACATCAAGGCGATCAATTGCGTAGCCAATAAGAAATCTCAAGAACTGGACAAAAGCCTTAATGGGATAGAGAAAGTAACGAGCCACCTTGTTTGATTTCATTACAAGAATGATATACCCTTGAACACCATGGATCCATTTGGTGAAGCTTCCACAGGTAAATAGTTTTGGAGATTTCAGGCAGAACGAAACTCTTCTTCCCTGAACATTTTTGCCATCTGTTTTAAAGAAGAAGTCGAAGAAATTGAAAGCATAAATCTGCCCAGCCCATCTTCGAAGTAGAGGTGCTGCAAGAACCTCATGCTCGATTACAAAATCATCTCTTTTGTAGCATATTCGCTTCTTATCCCATCGCAGACTCTTGAAGCCTACAATCCAATTGAGCATAGTGCTTAAACGCGATGGTTTTGAGTCAGGATTTTGGTTTGGCTTGCTGAGTAAGGCAATATTCCAGTCAGAGAGCAAGAACACAACTGTAGATGCGAGATCTAGAGCTATACCAGCTAAGAAGAGCGTGTAGGTGATAACGATATCTGTCTCCTGAAACTCTTGCCTCTTCTGGTCTATATTACGGAACCTGCAGAATGCCCAAACAAGAGATACCGATGCAATGACTCGGAATAGAAACCCTTTCTTAGTATGAAGAACAGGAGATTTGGTGTAGAGAGCATCATAAATGAAACAGAGCTCAGCTTCTAGGACCATCAACGCTTCTTCGGGATTTAAGAGGTTGAATAACGCTTGGCTCGCCTTAAGATCTTTGAAGCTGAAGACAAAATTGGATATCAGACTTGTGAAGTGACAATATAGTGTGAAAGCATGTTGTACAATCTCGAGATCAGTCATGTCTCTGTCTGGCTTGACTATCTCCATAGGTCGCCTTTCTTCACGGAACATCCAACTCAAGAAACCAAAAAAATTCGTTGGAATCCTTTCTTCTAAGCCTTCTTCGATATCGCTTCTTTTTAATCCTTTTGTCTGAATTCCCGAGTGCCTGAACTTACCCGAGCTAGCCACGTTCAACGCCATTGTCCTCTCAAAGTACTTTATGATACCGACAGTGAAAAGTAAAAGAATCGACGGCCAAAGTGGATTGGGAAGAGACTGAAGAACTATGAAGACACAGACAAGAGTCTGGAAGACGAGACCAAGTAAGTGTCGAGTCCAGAGAGCGTTGTCCTCTAAGGAGAAAGCGGTGATGGCGTCAGGTCCGCCTAGGTGTAAGAGGAGAAAAGGGGACCACAAAGCCATTAGCATTTTGTCTTGATTAGGATCTTCGTTCGGTTTTGGCTCACTCCACTGATTCTTTGAGATCAAACCAGCAGCAAAATTAGCGGACCAGTCGGCAAGAAGGTAGCAGGACCATAAGAGTATGGATAGAGACTTAGCGGATGCTCGTTTCCTAGATGGAGCAAAGAAGATGAGAATTGTCTGAAGACAAAGACTCAAGATCAACATTCCCCTGATGTTCCATACATTCCAAACTTCTAGGATAAGTGCAGGTAGAACTTGACCCATTGTCCTTCTTCGATGAATAAAGCTCTTAGAGCAACTTCCGATATATGACCTGCACAAGAAGCAGAAAGTCTTCAAATGGTAATACATAAAAGACAAAGTTAAGTCTTTCTTTAGAACTGACCCCATGTGGCAGTAATCAATGCTTGTTTTTTTATAGACACGAATAAATCAGAATAAATAAAATACTTTGTCAAATTGTTGTATTGACTTAAAATACAAGACCGAGTCTTTTTTTTTTCCCACATTCTAGAAAAAAACTTGACTCGATAACTCAACATAGAACTGGAATCATGACTGAATACTAGTATATTAGATTAACTGTAGAACACCAGAATAGAGGAAGCATACTTAATATAACTTCCGTAGGATAATTCAAGTTGAGTGATGCATAGTGGCATGTTTGCCGATTCCCAAATGAGCCATAAATAGCCAAACAAAGCTCACAAGTTCACCACCTTGGCTAAGCTGAGCAACATGTTGTTTAGAGTCACACTCGTTTGCTGCATAGCAGAGCAACTCAAGCCAAACTCTACTCACTGATCCCCAAATGCTTCTTTCTCCTCCTGATCTCCTCTCTATCCGTAAAAGCTCTTCTGCAAGCTTGCACGCGTCTTCCAGTGTGCTTTCGTCGCCCATGTAGAACACCATCATATTCCTTTTGTTTGAAAGAAGTTCGTTACATGCTTCTCTCACATCATCAAACCCATCCCCCAAGAATGTTCTAGCCACAGAACAAGTCTCCGTGAACTTCATCTTTCCAGTTCCCGCAACAGCTGACATCAGACTGGGTTTCATCATCACCAAGTACAACATGTAATCCGACAACATTTTGCTCACCTCTTTGCATCTTTGTTGTTCTTCTGTGAGGATCCTTGTCTCCGTGCGGTAGATCAGATCCGTAGCAATGTGCCACAATACGATGCTCTGACCGTAATCCACTAGGCTCACATACTGCAGCACCGTCCGCCCCACGATTAGTTCCTGGTTTCTGCTGCTCTGAGGTAGGTTTAGCGTCCACTCACCTCTTGCACGAGATATCCGCTTGGCACGTTCTTGATCCACAGCGGCATGGGACTTATATCTCAACTCTCTGTGTATGAACTCCCAAAGGTCTTTGGGGAGACGGTCCTTGGATTTAAATATCATCTCTGTTATCTCTTCTTGGACACCAAATAACTCTAAGAAGTGACCAATTCCTGACAGGATAAGGTCAACAAGTAGGGTGAAGGGAGTCAGAATCAAAACGAGAGGGAGATATAAAAAGCAAATTGGACTGGGCTCGGTTTTTAGCATGCAGCAGGCCGTTGCTTTAGTAGTTGATCCACCCTCCATTGACACAAAACAAGAGTAGATTATTTGCGCAATCAAAGCGAGCCGATGAGTTATCCTAAGGTCAAAGAAACTTCGGATACAACCCATTGGATGGTGGACTTTCTTTGGACTCTGCCTCAGGCGGAACTCAATCAGGTTGTAGCCATGTATGTACTCGGACCACCTCCTAAACATGAATGTCCTGTCTAGCACTTCATGTGCCTCGGGGAGATCTTCAATAATGGGACATCTACATCTCTTCCACTTCAGTTTCCTGAATCCAAGGATCCAGTTTAAGAATATGTCATACCTGGACCAGGTTTTGTCAGGATTCTCCTTTAGCTTTCTGGTGATGGCTACTGTCCTATCGGATACACAGAACATGAGAGTAACAGCTAGTTCAAGGACTATTCCACCTACAAGCAATGCATATGTAAGGCTAACATCAAACCTCTCGTAATTATCCTTCTTCTTCGACAAGAAGATGCAAAGAGATGATACTAGACATCCCAAAGCTATGAATCGGAAGACGGTTCCAACCCGAGTTAGCAAGATGTTGGCTTTGGTGAAGAACTCATCGTACATGAAACTCAGCTCGACTTCTAAAACCGCTAAAGCTTCCTCAGGACTCAGAGAATAAAAAAACCGCTTGCTCTCATCCCATCCACGAGAAGCCAATCTGAGATCAGGCACAAGACCTTTTGAGATGTTAAACAACTGGTAAGCATACTGAACGATTTCGAGATCTCTCAGCTTTCTGTTTGGCCTAACTGGGAAATTAAATCTCTGCTGAGTCGCCTTTGTAAGCTTCTCGCACTTTCGAAGAATCGAGCGCTTGAATTTCCCAGAACTCGCCAAGTAGAGAGCTCTTATCCTCTCAACAAACTTAATCATTCCGGCAAAAATCATCAGCGCCGTCGGAACACCAGTGGTGCTAGGTAACGCCAAGAATACCAAATAGAAAGTGGAAATTCCTTGACAGATAAGTCCAAACAAGAGCCTACGCCAGAGCTCGTTGTCCTCTAAGGCAAGCGCGGTGATTGTATCAGCACCGCCAAGGTGAAGAAGAAGAAACGGAGCCCAAAAGGCTAAAAGCTCGTGGTTACTCGAGAAAGAAATTTCACTGTCCATAGTGGTACAGTAATTTTCTAGACTGTCTGAGATTTGACCGACGGTGTAGTTTGCAGACCAGTCGGCTAGAAGATAAGCGAACCAAATAAGGAAGACGAAGAGTTTTCCGGACGTGCGTTTCCTGCTGGGTGCGAAAAACACAAGGATCACTTGAAGGGAGAGACTGAAGATGATGAGAACACGAATGTTCCATGTCTCCCAAAGTTCCCTCACATCCTTCACAACCGTCTCCTCCATTTCTGTCTCCTCTTCTCTGATTCGAAATCAAAACTATTTCGATAAAATCTGTTTTTGTAAAATATGATATTACCCCTAGTAGTCGCTAGTCTTTGTTTATTAGTAATCTATCTATTATATTAAAGTAGAGTTTATCTACTTAAA
>OVAU01000247.1:0-23805 GCA_900406315.1 Biscutella laevigata subsp. laevigata | reverse complement strand
CAGGAGAAGTCCAGACATCAGAGAAGACAATATCCAAAGGGCGATGTGATTGTAAAGTAGAAGCAGAAAATGGTAATTTGTGAACTTTATTAATAGAACATGCATTGCAATGATCAGAGACGAAAACATTCGAAGAAGTGGGTAACTGAAACTGAGAAACTATCTTATGCAAAACAGGGGAAGCAGGATGTCCTAAGCGAGAATGCCAATCAGATAAAGTAGCTTTAACAGAGGAAGCAAATGCAAGCGAAGGTCTGGAAACTAGAGATGAGGACGGCCACTCATAGGTACCATCCTTGGGTTTGCCTTCCATACGAAGAACCCCCGTCTCGAGATCTCTCACCTGAAAGTACGTGGGAGTGAAAGTGACAGCAACACCATTAGTTTTACACAATTGGAAAACAGATAGTAAATTCTTGTTTAGAGATGGAACACATAAAACATCTTTGAAGAAGAATGGACGTGAGTAAGAGTTAGAAGTGAAAGAACCAGTGTGGGTGATGGGGAGAGCTGAGCCATCGCCGAGCATGACATCCTCACCACCACCATACGGACCATGAAGAGAGAGATTTCCCAAGTCTGCTGTCATGTGATGCGACGCGCCAGAGTCAAGGAGCCAAGTGCTTGAATCCGACATGGTCGCTGGATTAGCTCGGGGTGGAGCAGTGATCTGGTGGTTCGACCAAGGCTGTTGGTGTTGCTGTGGCGTCCAAGACGATGAGTTGCTGTTGGAGCCACGAACAATGCGAAAATCTGGACAGAACTTAGCGCTATGTCCTTGAGTACCACATGCTTGGCAGCGACCAAGATACGGCTTCGAGAAACGTTGCTGTGAGTTGGTATTGGTGTTGAAGGGTGGGCGGTATTGAGACGACGTCTGACGGTTGTTTGAATACGGTGTCTGATGGCGTTGTTGTGGTTGCTGTTGTGGACGTGATCGAGCGTCAATAGCATGAGCGACAATGGGTGTTGCAGCAGCAGCAGAGACATTCGCCTCATTGCACTGGATCATAGCCTCACGGTTCAGCAGACGCTCGTATAACTCCGTGTATCTGATCGGATTGTCACGCCCATTGATCGCATCCACTTCAGGTTTGTATTCCTCTGTAAGGCCAGCGAGAACTTGCTCTGTAAAATCTTCAGAATCAATCGGTTTGCCCAATAGTGCAAGGTCATCCGCCTTTGCCTTCATCGTCCTCAAATACTCAGAGATGGGTTTGTTTCCTTTGACGCAGGTACGAAGCTGAAACTTCAATTGTCTGATGTGACATCTCGTCGGATTCCCAAACGCAGCAGCAAGAGAATCCCAGACCTCCTTGGTTGTGGAAGCAGTGGAGACAATCGACTGCACAGATTGAGAGATCGCGCCAAGAATAGCACTGAACAGAAGACGATCTTGTCGTTTCCAAGGAGCGTACACAGGATTTGGAGACTCAGCTCCGTCAACAGACACCGTGGGAGATGGAATTGATGCAGCATCATCAATGAACTGCTGCAACTCGTGACCTTCAAGCAGCGCTCGCACCTGTCGGCGCCACATGAGGTAGTTCACGTTCGTGAGTTTTATCACACTCGACATATTCACCGTGAGTAGAGTGCTCTAGGGATCATTAGAGTTGAACACAGTGGTACGTGATGCAGTTGAATCTGACATGATGAGAAGCTAGAGAAGCAGAGATTAAAAACCAGAGGAAAAATTTGGTGGTTCGTTTTTGTAAACGGAGAAAAGACGATGTGGTGAACAAGTTGAGAAAAACACAGATGAAGAAGGAGAAGGGGTAGTAGAAGAAGAAGAAGAAAGACGGTGAGGAGGAAGAAAGCTCAACGGCTAGAATAGGTTCAAGCAATTAGGTTTAAACCCTGTGCTCCGATACCATATTAGGTGCTGAATTGCTTATCTTATTATTAGTGGTAACCTCTGATTATATAGACAGAGAGGTTCCAAAGATGGTAAGTGAGATATACACGAATCCTATTTACTCTAATTACATTATACTCTAACACCTTTTTCCTCACGGATTCAAACCTTCTTGTAGCGGTTGGTTGCAACACCAAGGCGGTTTTGACGGATATCCAACCAGAGATCATCGGTTGCGAGTCGAGTTGCAACAAGCGCACTAGTAACGGAGTCTGCAAGACGAGGATACCAGAAGGCCAGCCTCAAGTAATCGGTGTGAAGTTAGAGAATCCTGAAGGTAACGACACAACCGGAGGAGGATGCAGAGTTGCGTTTTTGACGAACCAAAAGTATTCAGTTTTGAATGTTTCAGAGCCAGCAGAGTTTTATAGTCATGGATATGCGGTGGTGGAGCTTGTATGGTACTTTGATACTTCAGATTCTCGTGTGTTAAAGCCTGTAGGTTGTAAAAATGTGTCAGATACATCAGACAATGCTGCATATTCAATCGAGACAAGTTGCATTTGCTCATACGGCTACTTCTCTGGATTCAGCTATGTGAATTGCTATTGTAACTCAATGGGATACATAGGGAATCCATTCCTTCCAGGTGGATGTGTAGGTAAGAGATTCCTTTTCAATTTTTGTACCTATCAATCAAGTCATCTGTCATTGATTATGAATCAAAATCTGTAGACGTTGATGAGTGTAAACTAGAAGAAGGACTCAAAGAGTGTCAAGGCAAAAGTTGCGTGAATATCCCCGGTGAGTTTAGGTGCGAGCCCAAGAAACCAAAGCAGCTCAAGCCAGTGTTACAAGGTAAAAGCCTTGTGGAAGATATCATAGTTATGTTGTTTTCTTTGACTATTTTGTTTTGGTGCAGGTGTTCTTATAGGCTCAGCACTACTGCTTTTCGTCTTTGGAAGTTTTGGATTGTACAGGTTCATTAAGACGCGGAGGAGGATTAGCCAAAGGCGAAAGTTCTTCAGACGTAATGGAGGTTTGTTGTTGAATCAACAATTAGCTAGAAAAGAAGGCAATGTAGAGATGCCAAGGATATTCAGCTCGAGTGAATTGGAGAAAGCTACTGATAGCTTCAACAAAAATAGAGTTCTTGGGCAAGGAGGTCAAGGTACCGTATACAAGGGAATGCTCGTCGATGGTAGAATCGTCGCAGTGAAACGGTCTAAAGCCATGGATGAAGATAAGGTAGAAGAATTCATCAATGAAGTAGTTGTTCTTGCGCAGATCAACCATAGAAACATTGTGAAGCTTTTGGGATGTTGTTTGGAGACGGAAGTTCCAGTCTTGGTTTATGAATTTGTTCCAAAGGGAGACTTATCTAAGCGTCT
The DNA here is from genome assembly GCA_900406315.1 of Biscutella laevigata subsp. laevigata. Classification (NCBI taxonomy): domain Eukaryota; kingdom Viridiplantae; phylum Streptophyta; class Magnoliopsida; order Brassicales; family Brassicaceae; genus Biscutella; species Biscutella laevigata. The sequence goes on along the minus strand of OVAU01000247.1, from coordinate 20,556 downwards.
TCATGATGGATCTGATGATTACACAATGACATGGGAGGTGCGACTTCACATTGCTGTACAGATTGCAGGAGCATTATTTTATTTGCACTCTGCAGCATCAGTCTCCATATATCACAGAGATATCAAGACTACTAATATACTATTAGATGAGAAGTATCAAGCTAAGGTGTCTGATTTCGGAACTTCAAGATCTATAAATATAGATCAAACTCACTTGACAACTCAAGTTGCAGGGACTTTTGGATATGTGGATCCGGAATACTTTCAATCGAGCAAGTTTACAGACAAAAGTGATGTCTATAGTTTTGGAGTTGTCGTTGTGGAGCTCTTAACGGGAGAAAAACCATCTTCAAGTATCCAGTCTGTAGAGAACAGAGGCTTTGCAGCTCATTTTGTCATGGCAGTGAAAGAGAACAGAGTTCTTAACATAGTTGATGAACGGATCAAAGATGAATGCAACTTGGACCAAGTTATGTCCTTGGCAAAACTAGCTCGAAGATGTTTAAACCAAAAAGGGAAGAAGAGACCAAGCATGAGAGAGGTTTCATCTGAACTGGAGAGGATTTGTTCATCAACTTATGATTCAGTGGTTCATATTGAGGAGTACGACGATGAAGAAGATGAAGCCATGGAAATCAAACTTGATGAGACTTGGGATGTTGGTATGACAGCTCCAGCCTCCATGTTGAGTCATGCATCTCCAACATCCGAGGTTGAGCCACTGGTTCCCCTTCAGACATGGTAAATAATCAACCCAAACACACAAACACCAGCACAGAACAATGATCTTTAGATTATAATTATCTCGTTTCTCACCATGTAAATAAAACACATATACCTTTATGGAATAAAGGAAAAAGAATGTTTCAGTTCAAGATCAATAATGGGATTTCAGTTTTCACCGGTAACAATCTAGAAGAAGCTCAGTTTGGAGATAGCTTGGACATGCTGTAATTGGCACATTGCCTTCTCTTTTCCGGTCAAACCATAGCATGACGAGTGGCTATCGCCTAAAGTGACTTTTATCACTTTTCACTTTTTCAGATATAATTTTTTTGGCCACAAGCTTCATTAGTAAGATATTGGGCCATTAGTGGGCTTAATATTAAGGTTATTGATGTCCACAAATTCCTTTATAGCTGGTCAAAATCCGAAATCAGCAGGAAAACACCGAAAGACTTTTGTTCTGTACTTTTCTAGGAGAGAAAGAGGAAAACTCAAGGTTTGATCGTTCGCCAAGGTATTTTTAATTTCCCTCTTTTTTAAGCGATCTTTGTTTTCTTCCGATCGTAAATTCCCGATCACTAGAACTGTTTTATTGTGTGCAATTTAGATCCGGAGTTTTGATTCCATCTCGAATTTGGGGAATTTAATCATCGTATTTGAATCCATTCCTAATTTCATAGGGTAGATTCCAGAGAATTATAACTTTATGGGAATTTTGTGTTTTTTTCGTTTCTTTAGAAATTAGGTTTTTTTGGTGATGTTTGGTTGAGAAGGAGGTGGTTTGATGATATGTGTTTGCTTTTTCTTTCGTATTAGCACCTGGAATATTAAATCAAAACTTTGATCTTCGAGGAGGAGAAAAAAAGATGTGGGCAGCTTCTTGTCTCGCATCGTGTTGTGCTGCTTGTGCATGCGATGCTTGCCGTACAGTTGTTTCTGGGATCAGCAGACGTTCTGCAAGAATTGCTTACTGTGGTCTCTTTGCACTTTCTTTAATCGTCTCATGGATTCTCCGAGAGGTTGCTGCTCCTCTCATGGAGAAGCTCCCTTGTAAGTTCTTTTTCTTTTCTTATACCCTTGTTTTTCTTCTTCTATTGAGAATATCTTAGCTTATGAATCTAACAGTAATAAACATTGCGCAGGGATTAACCATTTTCATAAGACACCTGACCGGGAATGGTTTGAGACTGATGCTGTGTTGCGGGTCAGCTTAGGAAATTTCCTATTTTTCTCAATTCTATCAGTGATGATGATTGGTGTGAAAAATCAGAAAGACCCTCGTGATGGTATACACCATGGTGGTTGGATGATGAAAGTTATCAGTTGGTGCATTCTGGTGATCTTAATGTTCTTCCTTCCAAATGAAATCATTAGTTTTTATGGTAAGTGCCATCTATCATTGATTCTCATTAGCTTATGATTAAGTAATTAGTGGATGGATTGAATTAGAACTAACGTGAATCAACTTAACATCTTGCAGAGTCAATGTCAAAGTTCGGTGCTGGATTTTTTCTTCTTGTTCAAGTTGTGCTTCTTTTGGATTTCGTTCATGGATGGAATGACACATGGGTTGGCTACGACGAGCAGTTCTGGTTAGTAAACATATTTGAATCATATGTCACTTCATTATCCCACTGCTCATCCAAGTACTGAACTTTATGTATATAGGTATGCTGCGCTGCTCGTTGTTTCTCTCGTATGTTACTTGGCAACATTCGTCTTCTCTGGGCTTCTCTTCCATTGGTTTACTCCATCTGGACATGATTGTGGACTCAACACTTTCTTCATTGTCATGACTTTGATATTTGTGTTCGTCTTCGCTGTTGTAGTTTTGCATCCCACTGTAAGTTTTGACTTGAACCTTTTATTCTCTTATCTGAGATCTTAGTTGATTGTCAATTTTGGGCTCACTGATATAGAAAAAACTTTTTTTGCAGGTTGGTGGAAGCATTTTACCAGCATCAGTTATATCGTTCTACTGTATGTACCTCTGTTACAGTGGGCTTGCAAGTGAACCCCGAGATTACGAGTGCAATGGTCTCCACAAACACTCTAAAGCTGTCTCAACGGGCACAATGACCATAGGCCTACTCACCACTGTTCTCTCTGTTGTTTACTCTGCTGTTCGTGCTGGTTCTTCCACTAAACTCCTCTCCTCACCTGATTCTCCCCGGGCAGGTATGTTTTCACAAAAAACCCTCTCTCGAATTCTGCTTCTTGTTTCATTTGAGTTTAGTATTCTGTCCATTATGATCTGGAGTGAACTAGGAAAAACAATCTGAAAACTCAACTGCGTCTTGATAGAGTTATAGTATCACAACGTAGCCTTGTCGTTTGAGGGCTCAAGAGTTGTTTTTTAGTATCATAACGTATTTTCTTTTCGTTGAAAATGTTTCAGAGAAGCCTCTGCTTCCGTTAGATGGAAAAACAGAAGAGAAGGAAGAGAAAGAGAAGAAACCAGTGTCATACTCATACGCATTCTTCCACATCATCTTCTCTCTGGCTAGCATGTACTCTGCAATGCTCTTAACCGGGTGGTCAACTTCGGTGGGTGAAAGTGGTAAGCTGGTGGATGTCGGGTGGCCTTCTGTGTGGGTCCGTATTGTGACCAGCTGGGCCACTGCGGGTCTCTTCATTTGGTCACTTGTTGCCCCCATTCTCTTCCCCGACCGTGAGTTCTGAGCTGAAATGCCTCCTACTGGGAGATTCTGAATAAACTTTCATGAATGCTTGAATTTGTAAAAAAAATATTCTATCTATGACTATAACAGAGTCTAGTGTGCTTAATCACGCATGGCCTTTATTGGCACATCTGTAATATAATCACGAATATTGCTTTTCTCGTAATATTAATATGTCTTGCCTATCAATTTGAGTAGCATGGATCAGAAATCAAAATATGAAATCGGATATCTGTGGATCAATTTGGTTGATACTTTTTTGCATCTGTGTTTCAGTTGCTATAAGCTCTTAAACTTTATAAAGACACAAATTTGTGATAGCTGCACACATTATGGGTCTCGCAACAGAAGAAGAAAGACGAGCACAAATATGAAGAAGGTGAAGTAAAAACGACGTTGGTTACTTATGGTGATCAAAGAAAGTTAGAGGTTTAAAAGTAGAAACATATGTAAATAAAGGACCAAATAAGTATTTAGGGAATGTTCGACCCATTATAATGATGGATCTATCCATTTCGATTCCCATGTTTGTGTTCTTCTCTCTCGACTCTCGGTCTTCCTTTCCAGCATCTTGGTTTTCTCTAACTGAGTGTGCTTGGTTACATCATTAATAGACCGCTTTGATTTTCCGTTTACGTTTCGATACTTCGTTCGATTATCGTTACGCCTGTGTCTTTTGCGGGAATTTGGAGTCATTTCGGTGTTGTAGAGCAAGTTTGAGAAGGGGATCGATACATTTGCAAGCTCTCTCGAGTTCGGTTCATGTAAGTGACCTCTCTAATTCGTTTTTGACAATGTTGAATCTAAATCCATTACCGTTATCTCCTTGTTTCGAAAATATGGTTTTATTACAACCGATATTTAAGGGAATATTGCTTTTCCAGTGACGCTTATTGAAGTTGTTTGAGTCCGCTCCTCTAAGCAAGGGTTTGAAACCTTTTGTGATTTAGCAAAGCTAATAGCCTTTGTAATGTTGTACTTGTTTTCAGGGAGTTCATGGAAGAATCTATTATCCCAGGTTTACCTGATGACTTGGCTTTGAGTTGCCTAGCGAAGCTTTCTCATGGGTATCATGGAGTGCTCGAGTGTGTCTCGAGAAGGTGGAGGGATTTATTTCGTAGCGTTGATTACTCCTGCTATACAGCTAGAAACGGATGGGCAGGAAGCTGGTTGTTTGTGCTCACCGAATGTTCTAAGAACCAATGGGTTGCTTACGATCCTGAAGCTGATAGGTGGCATCCATTGCCTAGAACTAAGGCGGTTCAAGATGGTTGGCTTCATACTGGTTTTTCGTGTGTTTGTGTTTCCGATTGTCTTCTTGTGATTGGGGGTTGCTATGCGCCTTCAGTGTCATCCTTTCCTCATCAGAAGTCTGTTGTCACTAAAGATGTCATGCGGTTCGATATTTTTAAGAAAGAATGGAAAATGGTTGCTAGTATGCGAACACCACGGACTCACTTTGCTTGTGCTGCTGTTTCTGGCAAGGTTTATGTTGCTGGAGGTCGCAATATAACTCATTCCGGGGGAATTCCATCTGCTGAGGTTTATGATCCTGTGGCTGATAGGTATTTTTTCTTTCTCTAATCCATAATAAGTTGTATATTCTTTGTTGTAATATCTGGTGTAGGGTACAATTGGCATAAAGAACACCCGCCTTCACACACACAATATACTCTGTGATATTTTCCATGATGGGCATGATCTACTTTTTAACGTTTTCTTATGTTTAACATGAGAAGCTGTCAAACTGGAGTCTGACTTTGCAGTATTGCAGATGGGAGGAATTACCAGCAATGCCTAGACCACAGATGGACTGCTCGGGTTTATCATACAGAGGCTGCTTTCACGTTATGAGTTACCAGGTTGGATTTGCTGAGCCAAATTCATCTGAAGTTTATAATCCAATAGACATGACTTGGTCCACTGTGGAGGATCTCTGGCCTTTCTCTAGAGACATGCAGTTTTCTGTTCAGATAATGAGAAATGATCGAGTGTACACCCTCGTAGATGGCGGGGAAAGCTTGATCATGACTAGGGATACAGATGAAGGAGAATGGTACAATGTTTGTTCAGTTCCTTCTGTTCTTCTTCCCAATCATCCGAGAGAGTTAGAGGCTTTTGGATATGGGTTTGCAGCATTCAGGGATGAGCTCTATGTTATAGGAGGCAAGGTCCTTAAATGGGGGGTAGGGAGATATGACGTTGTAAGATTGCCAGTCGTGAGGGCATGTAATCCATTGGATAGGCCTCTAAATTGGAGAGAGACCAAACCAATGTGCATTCCAGCCGGTGGGTCCATCATTGGTTGTGCATCCTTAGAAGGATCTTCTCCACTGTAATCATGGTGATAGAATCTTTCTTGATAGCATAATTTCTTAGTCGATTCTTCAGTTGTTGCTGGGTGAGGACAAAAAAAAGTAGTAAAAAGGAGCCATGGACTATGCTAGCATTAATAAGAAAGTAGCTACCGATCTTCCGGGTAGAAAAGGCTTCCACAGTTTTATAAATTTAGTATGTCATGATATGGGATTATCAAGAAGGCCATTACTGTATCACTCATATATGAAAGTATTCTTGGACTTGTGCACAAATTTTTTTTTTTTTGAACTAAAAGATTTCCATTAAAACAACTAACGGACGATTACAAATCGAGCCATCCAAAACTTTGATGCTCGGAGTTTCTCGCTTACAATTAAACGCAAAAACAAGTCATAAACATAAGCAGATAAAGATAGGATGAACAAGATCCAAACAATCTCAGATGTGGTAGACGAGAAGGCTTTGGTCTTGCTCGGCTTGAAGCTAGACTTCAAGGATTCTTCAGCTCGGAGGAGCGAACGAATCGAAGGGAAAGCATGTACCGCTATAACGGTTGCGCTTTTTAGAAAGCACTCCTTCCCGGAGGAGTGTGGTAGAACTATTCTCTCCACGACGGAGGAAGACGCCAAAGTGTTGTGAAAGGGTTCTCTCCATAGCTGAGGAAGACGATTGAAAGATCTTCGAGATTCAGACCCGATAATATTCAAGTTTTCTCGGTGTATTCGAGTGTTTGTGAACTTATCTTTGTTGCGTGTACATTCAGCCCACACAAAGATGTATCATGTGTATGGACCAAACACGTGAAAGATAAATTAGAGTAACAAAAGTGGTTTACTTCTTTTGTAGGCTCATTTATTTCCTTGTTTTGCTACATTACTTTGATACATTTGGAAAGAGGAAGTATTAGATGAAATTATGGAGTACACTCACACAAGCAAAATAAGACCTTGAAGGTTGATCGCAACATCATTCTTTGTTCAAGTCACTGTGTGTTGGGTAATCCAGTCACTGTGTGTTGTGAAGCATGAGTGGTTTTGAGTCCTGTGAGAATGAGCTGGTTCCAACGTCCATGTTCGGAGAAGAGTAACTGAGTGACTTAGACTCCAGTGAGAAGGAGGTGGTTCCAACGCCCATGTCCGGAGAAGAGTAACTGAGTGACTTAGACTCCGGTACTGAGATCTCGAAGTGTGCATGCTCTTCATCATTGGTTTTGAGTGTTTTTTTGGCTTGTATCCTATCCAGTTCGATAAAGACGTCTCTCATGGTTGGGCGATGTTCTGAGTTCAAGCTCAAACATTTTCTTGCAAGTTTGGCTACTGCAAGGACCTCTTCACGATCACATTCCTCCTTCATGCGAGTATCGAGAATCTCATGAAGTCTGTCATTTCTCATGGCTTCGAGGAAGTAAGCACCCAACATCCTGAGTTCTTGTGGCCTCAAAAGGGAGACAGGTTTTCCTCCAGTTAAAAGCTCAATGAGCACAACCCCAAAACTATAAACGTCACTCTTCCCTGTGAAGTGGCTTGACTGGAGGTACTCTGGGTCCACGTATCCTACTGTTCCTTGCACCATTGTTGTCAAGTGAGTGTCATCAATAGGAACAGACCTCGAAATACCAAAATCTGACACTTTTGCTCGGTACTTTTCATCCAATAAAATATTTGTTGACTTAACATCTCTGTGAAAAATTGGGATAGAGGCGGCTGAATGCAGGTAGGAGAGGGCATCTGCAACTTCGCAGGCTATGCAGAGACGGACTTTCCAAGTCATTGGGAAATCCTCTGATGGGTTTTGAAGATGTTCGAAAAGGCTTCCGTTGGGAATGAATTCATACACCAACACAGGTACTTCGGTCTCAAGACAACATCCTAAAATTTTGACTACGTTTCGGTGGTTAATATGTGTTAGAAGTATTATCTCATTGATGAATTCTTCAAGATTCTCTTCTTCCAATGCTTTGGATTTCTTAACTGCGACGATTTTTCCATCTTCCAACATTCCCTTGTATACTGTACCTTGACCACCTTGCCCTAGTATTCTGCTTGCATTGAATCTGTCAGTTGCTTTCTCCAGGTCACGAGAGCTGAATAGTTTTGTTCTATTGACACTGCCTTGAAGGAAGGATGTTTGTTGCTGTAACAATAAACCTCCATTTCGTTTGAAGAACTTCCTCTTCTGCTTGGCTACTCTGCGCTTTTTATAAGCCATACATAACAACCACATTCCAATGGCCAAAAGCAACAATCCAGAAATTGAAGCTCCACCTGTTTTGTAAGTTGATCTTTTCAGTCTCAATCTAGAAAGATGATGGTCTTATGCAGAAACATCATATTAGCTTACCTAAAATGGCTGGCCAAGTTTTCCTACATCTGAACGATCCAGAAACATTCACACACTTGTTCTTTCCGCAGGTATTCCGAAGAGGATCTTTGCATTCATCAATGTCTATGGACAACAAATTCCAAACTTCATATAAGTTACAGACTGATATACCACACTCAACTCTTTATTCAACATGAGAAGGAATTTAATACATACCTTGACATCCACCAGGTAAGTAGGGGTTTCCTTCGTAACCATCTTTACACAGACAATAATAACTGTCTTGAAGAAGTGTATTTCCCTTGCATAGTAAACGTTCTGAAGTCATCGAGGAAAGATCAAGACGCCATTCGAGCTCCATTGTTTTGTAACGACCGTACTCTGGTACATCAGGAGGCGTGAAAAAGGATCCTTGTAAGGAGAATTGTGTCAAGAAGGCAACCTGACATGCTTCTTTACTTGGTCCCAGTTTCTCTACAGTTGCATCAAACACTTGAAGATCAGGTGGTATAGTCATTTGACAGCATCTGTAACCAACACAACTGGAGTTAGCATTCTTGTAAGACCGCATCTCATCCCCACATATCGCCTCGCATCCCACGATTTGTAACCCTGTGGCATTCATAGATGCCTTGATGTTACATCCGACAGCTGTGAACATATTGTTCTCTGATATGAAGAATGGACTACCCGCCATATTCAAAGACGATGATGAATTACCATCTCCATTGGTGGTACAACCTGAATGTTTCAGTGGGCTCTGAATAGAGAACTTATTGGTGACCGTTATGACGAAGAAGTCTCCAATGCTAAAGGAAGTAACTTGTCGTTGGATACTTGGTAAGAAAGGTTTTTGTTGGTTGTCTGATGAGTTGCTGCAGACAATCTCGAACCATTTGTCTTTGTAACAACCTTGACCTATCCCAAAAGGGTAAGGAACACTAACATATCCGCAACGGTCAGTGCAATTAGGAAGTGCAAGAGGGAAAGTAGAAGCAGCTGCGTATTCACATATACGGAACAGAATCATTACAACAGAGAAACGTTTCAGATCACAACCCATTCTCTCGGTACCAACGACGTCGGAACCCGGAGAGAACCGCCCCGGCGGAGACAGCAAAGGCAAGTAGAAAGTGTGGCGGCGCAGAGGCTTTGGGAGAGAGGAAAATTAGGTTTGAGATGATGTTTTTAGGAACTGATAGTATTTTATTTTTGTATTTTTCCATTACAATACAAAAGTCTGACAATTAAATATCTTTTTTTTTTTTTTTGTCAAAATATCTTTTAAATTACTCTTAAAAAGGATTTTTATTTCCCATTTTCGAACCAACAAAAATCAAATGTTAGGGTTCTGATTTATTTTTATGAGATTTGAACAAAGAGAAGATGTTTTTGGTTGTTGCTAGTTGGCATAATCCTTCTTAGATTTACTCAACGCTCTCGTTAAGCTCGACATCTTCTCTTCGTGGTATTGACTTCTCTCAGTTTTGATCCCTTGGCTTTCTTTTTTTTCTTCTTTTCTTGTTCTGAAGCTATTTTGCCGATGTGTTAAGGTTTTGGAATAATTGATGAATTGATGAAAGCTATCTGTTGAGGTTTTGGATTAATTGATGAAAGGTTGCCGTAGAACAGTTTCCTCTTTTTGGAAATTTCTGGTCAGATTATTCATGTACTATTGCATTTATCTGAAGAACATTGGTGTACCTTTGAGTTACTGTGTTCCTTTAGTAGATTTAAGAACTTGATATTTTCTGGAGGTTTCACTTTCTCCAAAACTTATATTTTTTCTCTTCATTACTTTCATTTCAGCTTGAATATTAGCAAGGGGAAGTTTGTAGCTGCATTGCCTTGAATCTCTGAAGAAATTTGGCATTCTCAAAAGTTTTAGTTGTGCTTCCTTATAGTTCAGTACGTCAGATTCTTCTTACAGGTATTGTCAATTGGAATAAGTTGAACGGTTATTGTTGTGTGGGATAGAATCAGACCACAACATCCGTTCCAGCAACACCCCATGGAACCTGGATATGTGAATGACTCTGTCCCTCGAGCATTTACGCCTGATCAATCCGGCAGCCCATATGCAAATCTCCGACCTCCCAATTCGAATGCTTCAGGTGTTAAGCCTGTGCTTAATTACTCCATACAAACAGGAGAGGAATTTGCTCTTGAGTTTCTGCGTGATCGGGTGATTTCTCAAAGGTCTGCAAACCCTGATGCAGCTGGTGACATGGTGGGAAATGGGATGAGAGACTTTCCGCTTCATGAGTTTGGAAATAAACTTGGGCATATCCAGTCAGCACCAGAAGCTTCATTACGTCCAGATAGAAGTTTAGGAGATTTTCATGGATATCCTTCTTCTTCAGCCTCGGGTAGTATAGCGGCAAAGGTTAAAGTCCTTTGTAGCTTTTGTGGGAAAATCCTTCCACGTCCAGGTGATTCTAAGCTTAGATATGTTGGAGGTGAAACACACATTATTTCCATAAGGAGGGACATATCTTGGCAGGAGCTCAGGCAAAAAGTCCTCGAAATCTACTACCGGACTCATGTTGTGAAGTATCAACTTCCTGGTGAAGATCTTGACGCCTTGGTGTCTGTATCATGTGATGAAGATCTCCAGAATATGATGGAGGAGTATAATGAGATGGAAACCAGTGGGGGTTCCCAAAAACTTAGAATGTTTCTTTTCTCTGTCAGTGATTTGGATGGTTCTCTTTTAGGGGTTACGCAAAATGATGTTGACTCTGAGTTTCAGTATGTTGTAGCTGTAAATGATATGGACCTTGGATCAAGAAGCAACTCAACCCTGAATGGATTGGACAGCTCTTCTGCAAACAATTTGTCTGACCTGGATGTTAGGAACACCGAGGGAATCAATGGTGTTGGCCCTTCACAATTGACGGGGGCTGAATTTCAGCAATCCTCTTTACAGTATTCTGAGTCTGCGCCACAAAGCTCCTTGCTACAGTATCCTCAATCTGTTCCACAAAATGCTGCATTTCAGTTTCAGCAAGCTGTTCCGCCAAGTTCCACTCTTCAGTATGCCCATTCCATTCCGCCAAGTTCCTCTCTTCAGTATCCCCAATCGATTCTACCAAGTTCCACTCTGCAGTATCCACAATCGATTTCCTCTGGCTCCTATGGAATACACCCTCAATATTATGAAGAAAGACAGCGGTTTCCAATGCATCATGAACACAGTTCTTCGAATTACTCAATTTCCATGCCTTTCCAAGTGCAGCCATATCCTCACCCTGGCATCACACAGCAAAACGCACCAGTGCAGGTAGAGGAGCCAAATATAAAACCTGAGACGAAAGTTCGTGACCATGTAGAGCCTGCTAGTCGTCAGATTTTGGCAAATGATCATCAGAATCCTCCTCAAGCGTATGATACCGAGGTTAAGAATCACTGTCAAGTTCGAGACGCATCAGCTGCCACAACTGTACCTAGCCAGGATGCTGCACATATGTTGCCCCCAAGAAGAGACACACGGAAGAACAATCCTGTGAAGCCTTCTACCTACCGTGATGCTGTTATTACCGAGCAGGTTCCTGTATCTGGTGAAGATGATCAGCTTTCAACATCAAGTGGTACTTGTGGTCTTGTTCATACTGACTCTGAGTCAAATTTGATTGATCTTGATTATCAGGAACCTTTACAGCCCACACGGGTATATCGTTCGGAGAGGATACCTCGTGAACACTTAGAAATGCTTAACCGCTTATCAAAGTCTGATGACTCATTAGGTTCTCAGTTGTTAATGTCTCGTTCACAAGCTAACACGGGACAGCAAGATCCAGCAAAAGAAGCAGAGGGTAATTCACATGAAGATTCCCATATTGTTAATGACACAATCTCTGGAAAAGTAGGGGCGTCAAATGAAACCCTGGACAAAAGAATGGATATTGAGACTGAAGCTCCTAAACTGAGCCATGTAGACACAGCCACGAGTCATGCTATCCTTGAAAATCAAACTTCATCTGGCGTTCTTATCGATATCAATGACCGGTTTCCTCAGGACTTTCTCTCTGAAATATTCGCAAAGGCACTCTCTGAGGATAAGCCGCCATGTGTCAATCCATATCAGCATGATGGAGCTGGTGTTAGCTTGAATGTAGAGAATCATGATCCTAAAAACTGGTCTTATTTTCGGAAATTGGCCGATGAAGAATTTAACGATAGAGATGATGCTTATATTGACCGAACCCCTGGCTTTCCGTCTGACATGGAAGATGGTGGAGATATTAGCAAATTGCATCACGTTGCTCAGTTGACTAGAGATGGCGTTCCAACAGAAAACCGTGTGGATCCCAACGAAAGTGTGCAAATGAAGGTCACTAAGAGTGAGGAATCTGGTGCTATGGCCGAGAATCTAAGGACACCGGACTATGAACATGAGGTATAAGATTCTGGTAGATTTTATTTCCGAATTCTAAGACCATGAGTGTATTAATGTAGAAGGATGCTTGGTAGGAAGAGAAGACAGAAACGAGGAATGCTGGACTTCCTCCACTTGGCTCGTCTCTGACAGATTACGACACAAGTGGCTTGCAGGTATGATGGACTTTCAAATCTTACACGTGATAGAACTTTAACTTATTTCGAATTCGAAAAAGATCCTTACTACTGTTTTTGCAGTTTCAGATTGTTGGATTTTAACTCCTGATTGTCATATAAGAGAAATCTTCTGCTTTCAGCTTCGTATCTAATTCTTCTATTCTTAAATGTTTCTAGATCATTATGAATGAAGATCTGGAGGAGCTAAAGGAGCTTGGTTCTGGCACATTCGGGACAGTATATCATGGGAAATGGAGAGGATCAGATGTCGCAATCAAGAGAATAAAAAAAAGTTGCTTTGCTGGCCGATCATCTGAGCAAGAGAGATTAGTGAGTGTTTCTGCATTTTCTTATTAGGCATATGTTAAAATGAATAAAGAATGACAACACTTCTAAATGTTTCATCGTTGGGCGCTTATGAATACCTTTTTTATTCCCTAGACTGGTGAATTCTGGGGAGAAGCTGAAATTCTTTCAAAGCTTCATCATCCAAATGTGGTCGCATTCTATGGCGTTGTAAAAGATGGACCTGGTGGTACACTGGCTACTGTAACGGAGTATATGGTTGATGGTTCTCTGAGACATGTGCTACTCCGAAAAGACAGGTACAAGCCTCTCTTAAAACGCTTCTGTGTTTTCCTGTTTGATGAAACTATTAAAGATTATTTGCTTTCATTATTATATATTTTCAGACACCTTGATCGTCGTAAGAGACTAATCATTGCCATGGATGCTGCATTCGGTATGGAATATTTGCACGCCAAAAACATTGTTCACTTCGATTTGAAGTGTGACAATTTACTTGTGAACCTCAAAGATCCTTCTCGCCCAATCTGCAAGGTAAATTTCACTCATCTTATGTTTTTCGAACAAAATCGCATTCTCTGCCTAAAAACTCACTCCACTCATTACATTCTTCCTGAAGGTTGGTGATTTTGGTTTGTCGAAAATTAAAAGAAACACATTGGTATCGGGTGGTGTACGTGGAACACTACCATGGATGGCACCGGAACTTCTAAATGGTAGCAGCAGCAAAGTTTCAGAGAAGGTAAAGTTTCATAGTGAATATAAAGAGTGCAGTGCGAAACCATACTGAGTTATTGCTCTTTTCCCGCAGGTTGATGTCTTCTCTTTTGGTATAGTCTTGTGGGAGATTCTAACCGGAGAGGAACCATATGCTAATATGCACTATGGTGCTATAATAGGTGCATGCTTACCTACGACCTTTGGTTTTCCTGCATGATATGGTTCATAGTTCAGATTTTACTTTCGGTTAAACCGGATTGGACACAACTATGCATTAACCACTCCATGAAATTTATGGTTAACCGCAGGTGGGATAGTGAATAACACACTGAGGCCGACCATACCAAGTTACTGTGACTCGGACTGGAGAATATTAATGGAGCAATGTTGGGCGCCTAATCCGACGGCACGGCCATCTTTCACGGAGATAGCAGTTCGGTTACGTGTGATGTCCACAGCAGCAACATCGAATCAATCCAAACCAAATAAGGCGTCAAAGTAAAACAGAATGTCTTTCATTCTTTGTAGGTTTTACAGGTTTTACGTTACTCTTTTAAGTGTTTTGAGGTCAGGACGGAGATATTTGTTGACCCTTTTCTTTCACCAAAGCAAAACAAAATAAATTTGTTTCGTGTTCGTTGTACCAACAGTTGAAAATGTTTTAATCTCATGTTATTGTTCTTACTAGTGTGGAGCGGAGTTATGATTGATATGAATTCTTCTTACCATAAGATTTAAGAATTCAAACAATCAGGATTCAATAATAAATAAATAAACATGGATTCTCAGAACAGAACAAAACTCGAAGATGATTTGAAATTTTGAAGCATCAATTTTCTTATACAGATGTTCGCTTTTTGCTCCGTTTCTTGAGCAACCCTTTATCTGCAAGCGTTTTACGTTTCAGTTTCTTCCTGTCTTTGACCTTCTCTTCGAATCCATCGTCTAGCATCTTCATCATAGCCACTCTTTTGGCTTTTGAGACCTGCAGATTCAGTTTTAGAAGTTTGTGTAAGCCTTGAGCCTTTGCTTGAAGTTTGGTTCAGTAATCATATCTTGATACATATATCACAGCTAGATTGATCTTTCTTTAATATGAACTAAATGCTAATAGTAGACGTGCCACAGTCAAGCAGCTGGTATAACTTTAGTATTAGATAAGACTGAGCCGAATATAAAGACGAAGATATCACACAGCGAATCTTACCTTTGTGACTTCTAAACTGTCGGTGATTTCTCTATAGTTGTACGGTTCCATCTGTTTTCCAACTTCCGCTTCTATTTCATGGATAAGGTTCACATCGGTCTGCAGATAAATGTAACCAAAACCATGAATAAGAAACTTAAGAGTTGATGCTTCGTGTGGTTCCATGATTTGCTACTTTACCTCAGTGATAATGCTTACAGCTAGTCCCCCTCTACCAGCTCTAGCTGTACGTCCAACACGATGAACATAATCCCTTGGATACCTGGTGTGAGCCAAGTATAGTGTTAGACCACTCAAAACAGTGTAATTAAGAGAAAGGAAAGCTTCGCCATAAGGTACCTCGGAATATCATAATTGCTGACAAGGTCAACAGTAGGAATGTCCAATCCACGGCTGGCAACATCAGTCGCAAGCAGTATTGGTACTTTACCAGACTTGAATCTACTGAGTGCAGTGAGTCGCATAGACTGAGAATTCAGTGAATGCATAGCTGCGTTTTCCACTTCAAGTTCTTCAAGCATAAGACTTAACCTTTGACATGTTCTATAATATAAAACAAAGTCTAATCAGAAATTGCAAATGTAACCTCCCACAAATAGATGAATTATAAAGCTAAGAATATGAGACCTGCAAGTCGAGACAAAAATCATGGCTGATCGAATACCCTTATCCTCCATTTGCGACAAGATGTGCACAAGATATAATTCCTTTGCATCTTTGTCTAAGAAAATATACTGCTGCTTAAGAGTATCAACCGTCTTTAACCCTTCATAAGCTTCATAGAAGTAAGCTTTGTTTGAAGAATGTTCGAGCAATGTCTGCAAGTTACTAGTCATGGTAGCAGAGAACAACAATGTTTGTCTACTTTTGGGTAAACACTGAAAGATTGTCCGCAACTCGTCTTGGAAACCAACATCAAGAACTCTATCAGCCTCGTCCAGCACTAGGAACTAATTAAACAAACCACCACACATACACTAAGTAAGACACTAACTTCATAGCTCAAAATGTGATTCGAGCAAGAAAGTACCTTGGTTCTCGAGAAAACTGGAGGAATATCTGGATTATTTTCAAGCAAAACCTTAATTCTACCGGGAGTGGTGATGACAACATGAGGTCGTGAAACCAAACTCCTCGTTTGCGTCAGCATATCCATTCCTCCAACAATCACAGAGCAACGCAAATTCAAACAAGAACCCAAAGCCTTAAATTGCTCAGCGAGCTGGAAAGCTAGCTCTCTCGTAGGCGTCACCACAAGCGCGAAGACTCCATAAGGATCTTCAGCGAGGCGGTGAAGTATCGGCAGCGCAAACGCAGCCGTTTTACCACTACCAGTCTGAGCAAGCCCTAAAACGTCTCGTCCAGCTAATATCTTAGGCAAGCAGTGAGTCTGAACTGGAGTGGGTTTACGCATACCAAGCTCCTTGCATGTTTCAACTGCCCACTCGGCTAATCCGAGCTCTTCGAAGCTCGCGGTGGAGGTAGTGTCGGAACAAGGGTCAGTACTTGTGAATTTCTCAAATTGAGGAGCATTATGGTCGGAATCAAGTTTCTGGGATTGAATTCGTACAAGGGATTTAGGTTTGTTACGGGGTTTAGCAATGATGGTTATTCCTCCTTCTTCCTCCATCGTGGGTTCCTCCATTCTCTTCGAAAAACAGTGAAGAATTGACGGAAATAAAACACAAAATCGAAGAACAAGGCCTCAGATTGTTTCTTGGACATTTTAGACCAGGGAGTACGAATCCGGTTAACTCGAACTAGAATAATAAACCTCATTTAATTAAACGAAACCGGAGGATTCAGATTTTAATTTCGCAGTTTATTGGGCTCAACTGTTCAAGTGAAAGGCCCATTTAAAAGTAACATTTTGGTAGGCCAGCTCGTCATCGTTTTAAAGTTGGCCAATTTTAGAGGGAGAGCCAGCTCGACTTGACACGTGTCGATCCCGCTTCAGTCTGACGTCACCAACAGTCAATGGCTATATAAGCGACAAAAGATACGTCAACGTTGTTCAAATATAATCGCAGGCCCACAAAAGCGCATGGGCCTTGACTCAGATCCAATGCACGTGTTAATACCTCAACCCTTAGATCTTGTTGCTGAAGTAGTTATGATGGGCCTTGCCGCACTGGAAAATAGCATATGAGAATATTCTTCTAAATACAGTCAACACAACAGAGTGCAATTGCATTTCTTTCAAATTGTTTACTCAACTAACATTTCTTGGAGTCTCCACGTTCCATTATTGTTTTTGCTCTTCAACGACACACAAAGGCCATACAGCCGCCAGTTCCGCTGTAGCAGTTAGTAATGGCCTTCTCTTCTCTAGTCAGATCCGCCTCCAGTTCCGCTGTCGCTCCTCGTGTCGAACTTTTTACATCGCCATCATGCGATCGTTATCAGGTATTGAATGTTTTTCTGGTTTCCTCTCTCGGATCTGTTGAATTGATATGTTGTAGCTTATGACTCGCTTTGATGAGCTTCGTTTTTGTATTTCTGTGTCGCCTGGAGTTGTCGTAGATAATAGGAGCTGATGTATAGTCTTTGGTTCTGGTTTCAATTTCTCAATGTAAAGTGAACTGACTTGGTGTTTATTTTATATCGTATTTTTTATCCGCTTCGTTGAAATTCTGAATTCTGAATGTGTTATCTGACGAGAATCTGAATCGATGATAGGCAGCATTCAGGTTTTGTACGTTTTGGAGATTCTTACGTTGTTATTTTCTGATTCACCGTTTGGGTCAGAGGCTCTTACGAAGTTTTAGTGGGTCTAACCTCTCTCTCTACACTGAACAGGTCACGTCAAGTCTTGGATTCAGCCACAACCTGACCTCGTCCAAATTTTCTGGGGCTGCGGTTTCAACTGGGTCATCTTCATCTTTACAGCTCAGTGAAAAACTCTGTAGCACATCTTCATTACACATGCTTTCTTTGGTTCTTAAAAGTGTTTTTTATGTTCAAATGTACAGAAAATGCAATGTGAGAAGCGTTCAACCCATTAAGGCCACAGCTACGGAAGCACCTCCTGCTGTTCGATGTAAGACGAAAATTTAATTGATATTCTTTTAGCTGTGGTTGGTGCCGCATTCTTACAGCTAACGTTGATTTGATTGACTTATATAGGGTCGAGAAGCAGTGGAAAGACAAAAGTCGGGATCAATGGTATGTTCTTTTTCAATTACGACAGTTAGATTCATTTTGTTACCCAACATCATCAGATAGTGCATGCCTCCAGTCCTTCTGTATATGCTTCTAGTCCTCTACCTTTTCTTTCTTACCAATGCTTGTATTTTTATTATGTACGGGACAGGTTTTGGTCGGATTGGAAGGTTGGTCCTCCGCATTGCAACCTTTAGGGATGATATTGAGGTTGTAGCAGTCAACGATCCATTCATAGACGCCAAGTACATGGTAAGGATGATCACTCCCATATAGTGTATCTTACTCTTAGTAACTTATTGCTAGCCTGAACACAATATAGTTTAAGGAAGTCGTATTTATAGACTTGGGTACCCGAATATCAAACTTACTGCAAATCTTCTCTCCCTACTTGATCTTATGCAGGCTTACATGTTCAAGTATGATTCTACTCATGGAAATTACAAAGGAACCATCAATGTAATTGATGATTCTACTTTGGAGATCAATGGAAAGCAGGTCAAAGTTGTCAGCAAGAGGTATAGCCTCAAAATGTAGATTCATGTATATCTGTCTAGAAATGGCAAAACTATGAATCAATTTCATGTTTTTCCTAGTGACTAATTAAAAAGGTTATCCTTTTAGAGTCTGACATCAAATTGGTTCTTCCTCAGAGACCCAGCTGAAATCCCGTGGGCTGATCTTGGAGCTGATTATGTTGTTGAGTCTTCGGGAGTATTCACCACAGTTGGAAAAGCTTCGCTGCATTTGAAGGCTTGTGTTTTTATCTGAACACACTTGTTGATCTATTATTTTGATTGATGCCAACATCTTATACGAGCCTTGTACTAATTCAAACAGTTCTCTCTCCTAAAATGGCCTATGGTTTGCTTGAACTTTCATTGTCTGTGCAGGGTGGCGCCAAGAAAGTCATCATTTCTGCCCCTTCAGCAGACGCGCCCATGTTTGTTGTTGGAGTGAATGAGAAGACATACCAACCAAACATGGACATAGTCTCCAATGCAAGCTGTACCACCAATTGTCTTGCACCTCTTGCTAAGGTTGGTAACACTGCCTGTATGTAACTTGTTATGAAGATTTTCAGTAAGGCCAAATAAAATTTTCTCTGGCCCTTAAACACTTGTGTGTGCCAGGTGGTGCATGAGGAATTTGGTATTCTTGAAGGCTTGATGACAACAGTCCACGCGACCACAGGTCTTTGATTCTTGTTCCCTCTTGTTAGTTCACTGTATTATCATTGACCTGATGAGGGCAAAATTTTCTATTTTGTTCATCTTTGTTTTCGGATATTTAGCTACTCAGAAGACTGTGGACGGGCCATCAATGAAGGACTGGAGAGGAGGCCGAGGTGCCAGTCAAAATATCATTCCTAGTTCAACTGGCGCTGCAAAGGTACACAAATGCACATCATACGGTTTTGTATAAATAAATTAAAAACACATTTGGAATCGGGTGTGAGCCATGCCTTTTTTTTTACTATTCACGATAGGCTGTTGGTAAGGTCCTTCCAGAACTCAATGGAAAACTGACGGGAATGGCTTTCCGTGTCCCAACACCAAATGTTTCTGTTGTGGATTTAACTTGTCGACTTGAGAAGGATGCATCTTATGAAGACGTTAAGGCAGCCATAAAGTATTTACTCCCTCTTCAACCAATTTCCCATACCATTCTCTTTAACATGAATAAGACATTGAACTTGTAATAACCTCTCACGATTTCGTGTTTGAAATGTCTAATAGGTCTGCATCAGAAGGATCACTTAAAGGCATTCTTGGGTATACAGAAGAAGATGTTGTCTCCAACGATTTTGTCGGAGATTCAAGGTATTCCACACTTGTAATCATGTAACGAACCATAAATATCAGAATCTAATTACGGTCATTGACAAAATGTTATAGGTGAAGTATCTTCGATGCAAGTGCTGGGATGGGGCTAAGCAAGTCCTTTATAAAACTTGTCTCCTGGTATGACAACGAATGGGGTTACAGGTAATCACTAAGTCTCGCTCATTCCTTTACCATCACATTGCCATTTGCCAATGCCAAAAGACTAAACATTTTGCTGGTTTTGTAATGCTACAGCAACCGAGTCCTTGACCTGATAGAGCACATGGCGTTAGTTGAAGCCAGCCGCTAAATCAGTCTAGCAGGAGCCAGAGACTTTCTCCTAGTTTCGTTCATTACATTGATAGCTAGCTTCTTCTCCAAGTTTTGACTTTTCGGGTTATGTGTTTTGTATTTTTTTCCAACCTCTCTACGTTTAACGAGTAAAACACCAATTGTCGTGATGAGGTGAATCATCCGAATTTTGTGAGAGTGAATCATTCAGCTAAAGTGTTCTTTAGTTGTAGGATAACTAGGCAAGCGAGTTTATTTGCTAACCTTGTATCGAATAATATACATCTGTGTTGAAATTGACATTACAAGTCAAAATTATGTGATACTAATTTAACATAATAAGAGTTGTACCCGCATTATATCCGGGGTGATTTTTAAAAAATTATAATATTACGATGTTTTAATAGTATACATAACTATATTTTAAAAATTAAATGTG
>OVAU01000246.1:0-23813 GCA_900406315.1 Biscutella laevigata subsp. laevigata | reverse complement strand
TAAAATATTGATAGGATTTACTTTGTTTCATATTTTTTTAATTTAATTTACCTAANTACTTTGTTTCATATTTTTTTAACTTAATTTACCTAGTTATTTTTTGTCCAAAAAACTATATCAATCATAATATACATTGATAATAAAAATATTTTACCTGAATTTTCTTTGAAGTGAATTATGGTGTTTAAAAATAATACAAATTTTTTAAATGGTTGATCAAGTTTTCAACTGAAACTTTTATTTATAATTATATATAATTTTGTTAAGTTAATGGTATTATCATAATATCATGGTTTTAATATTTTTCCTAATTATATATTGTATTTATTTTTCTATTTTTGGTTTAACCGCTATTGCAACCGCTATTGTACCAATCATAAGATCCCGCTAAAACACTCGTTTTACAATTATTAAACCAGTCGTTCAAATCGTTTTGTAACTCTATAAACCGCAATCACCCATATCCGCAAACTCTCACAACCGCAACCGCTGCATTTAAACCAGTCGAGTTCTTAAATTGATATTGAGAATGCATCAGAGAACGACACATCATCATTTTAGACTCAAAATGATTCTGGTGACGACACATTAGCTAAAAACACTATTAATATATAGGGGTTTAAGGACTAAAAATCAACCATAAGAAACAGGTTTTATGGTCATACTGGATTATGGAATTGCATATTAACATCGTCAATTAAACCAATTTTGGAGTGTTTAAATTATCAGGCATAATAACAAAACGAACCTGCTGTGAATTAGGGGCAGTACTAATGTTGGGCTGAATGGGCTTTTCTTCTCAGCCCATTTAATTGAGATATAAGTCAGTCTCTTTCTTTCGCCGTGGAAAGTGGAAACCCTCGTGGAAGAGAGAGCAGAGCACGCGTCGTAAAAGTCTGTGTGGGTTGTTAACCTCAAGTGTCTCCACCATGCAAAAGCGACTGCGAAACTACTCAGAGAATTGTTTTATCGTTAACCGACAGAATAAGCGAGCGAAGAGCTTAGAAACTGAAGGAGAAGACGCGTTGCCGATCCCAATTGATCTCGTTTTCGAGATATTCTCGAGGTTGTCGGTGAAGTCCATAGCGAGATGTCGTTGCGTATCGAAGATCTGGGCCTCCATTCTTAGACGTAGAGAGTTCACAGAATTGTATCTGAACAAGTCATATGGTCGTCCGCAGCTTTTGTTCGCTTGCCAATATGGGAGTGAATTGTCCTTCTTCTCATCACCTCAGCCTCAAAACCTCGATGAAAACTCTCCTCCTATAATTGCTAATTATCTAATGAGATTCTCCTTTGATGGTGAGTATAAAATCAGTGGTGTTGTCAATGGCTTGGTCTGTGTTATAAAAGATAAGCGTCTCTCAAATGGAAAGAAGGTAAAGGTTCCAGTGATATTTAACCCCAGCACCGTAAAATCCTTACCTCTGAAGAAAGTGAATACAAGTAGAGTTATAGTGAAGAGCATGTTTGGTTATGATCCGATTGATAAAGGATTCAAGGTCTTGACAATGACTTGGGGATACAGATTGGTGAACGAGGAGCATCAAGTCCTGACCTTAGGAACTGATAAATGGAGAATGGTTAAGTACTGCATACCTGGTTGTTATCCTTCCGTAGATAAAGGGTTATGCATCAATGGTGTTCTATATTATCAAAGTACATATGAAATATGTTGCTTTGACATAAGGTCTGAGAAGTCCAGTTTTATCAAGGTCAATAAAAATCTCTGTCACTCAACATTAATAAACTACAGAGGGAACTTAGGTTTAATTTGGTCCGTCGATGGCTTTAATCATACAAGTACAAGTTTGCAGATGTGGGTTCTAGAAGATGTTGAGAGACAGGAATGGTCTAAGCGTATTATAGTGTTGCCTCCTCTATGGAAAGACGTGGTTGGAGAAAACAGATTGAGGATTGTTGGTGTTACTAGTACGAATGAAATTGTGTTTCAGGCATATCCATGTGTATTGATGCTTCCTTTGTACATTTTCTACCTCAATACGTACAAGAACACTATCGTAAGAGTGGAAATCCAAGGAATGGATAGGTATAAATATGGTGGAATTCGCATCTTTATAAACCACGTAGAAAATGTTATGCTTATCTAAGTGTTTAGCTACTTAATTGCTTGACTTTATTTGGATTTTAGGTTCGCATCACACAATCTTATTGGATTGCAGATTACAATTTCTTTTATTGCTAATGTCGTCAGATTGTTTACTCAATCACTCTTAAATTTCTGTTTTCTAATAATTTCTTTTAGGTTCACTTATTTATTTTTACTTCCAAGCAATTTCTTTGGTATACACTATACAGTGAAAAGTATTAAAAGATTTTAGTGTTTTACAAAGTATTATATATTTTAATCTCTTACTAACTAGCTAAAATTTTAATTCTCACTCATATTTGTAAGAAATGTATAAATTTGGTATTTTCCTTCACCTAGTATATATCCCTGTGATAGAATTTTTTAGTCAAAAACACGTCTATTAATAATTTTATTTTAAGATAAATAATTATTAATAAATATTAAAAGTAACTTATGAAAATAATATTTTATATGAATCTGAATGATTGGTTAATAAAAAAGGTAAAATTTGTAGTGACATTTGAAAAACAAATTATGGGACGAAAATAAAAACAAAACTAATTAAATTGTATAGGATAAACTGAGGGAATAACAAAAATAATTTCATAATACGAATGTAATGATCCCAATGTTTCAGACTTCAATATACTCGAGTGGATATTGAGATCCCAACAATACGTCACAACTCCGATTTGCTTTCGTACGGTTTAATCCGGTATTTCAATTGCTGCTATATGTAATCAAAATCAATGTCCGGTTTGGGTTGAATTAATGAATATATTTTAATTAACGAATCTGCTGTGTTGTGGGCTAAATGGGCTTTCTTCTCAGCCCATTTAATTGAGATAACTCATCCCTTTGGTTCGCCGTGAAATGTTGGAACCGTGGAAGAAAGCTAAGTCTCTGTGGATTGTTAACCTAAGAGTGTCCGCCATGAAAACACGGCGGCGGAACTACTCGGAGGGTCGTCTAACCCTCAACCGATGGAGTAAGCGAGTGAAGACCTCGGAAAATGGAGGAGAAAACGCGTTGCCGATCCCAATTGATCTCGTTTTTGAGATATTTTCGAGGTTGCCGGTGAAGTGTATAGCGAGATGTCGTTGCGTTTCGAAGATCTGGGCCTCCATGCTTAGACGTAGAGAATTCACAGATTTGTTCTTGAGCAAATCAAATGCTCGCCCGCAGCTTTTGTTTGTTTGCCAATATTGGAGTGAGTTGTCCATCTTCTCTTCACCTCAACCTCAGAATCCAGATGAAAATTCGCCTCCTATAATCGCCAATTATCAAATGAGCTTCTCCTTTGATGATGATGGCTATGTTAATGGCTATGACTATGAAATCAGTGATGTTGTCAATGGCTTGGTTTGTGTTGTAAGAGATAAGCGTCTCTTGAATGGAAGAAAGGAGGAAACGGTTCCGGTGATATGTAACCCCATCACGAGAGAATCCTTACCTTTGAAGAAAATGAAGACCAGACGATGTATAGAGAGGAGCATGTTTGGTTATGATCCGATTGATAAAGCATTCAAGGTCTTGGCCATGACTAGGGGAAGCAGTTTGGTGAAGGGGGAGCATCAAGTCCTGACATTAGGAACTGATAGATGGAGAATGGTCGAGTGCTGCATACCAGGTCAACATCGTTCCCCACATACATGGTTATGCATCAATGGCGTTTTGTACTATCAAAGTGTTTGTTCGTATTGGAGGAGAATAAGTACAATATGTTGCTTTGACATAAGATCTGAGAAGTTCAGATTTATCAGGTTCAGATTTATAACTTAGGTTTACTTTGGTCTGAGTCTGAGAGTGCTGATGTTTCCTTTGATTCGAGCTTTGATAAGGAAAATACAAGTTTGAAGCTGTGGGTTCTGGAAGATGTCGAGAAACAGGAATGGTCTAAGCGTATCATAATGTTGCCTACTCTGTGGAAGGACGTAGTTGGAGAGAACAAACTGAGTGTTGTTGGAGTTACTAGTACGAATGAAATTGTGTTTAAGTCACTCTTTCCATCCGGCGGTTTCTACCTTTTCTACCTCAATACCGAAATGAACACTATAGTAAGAGTCGAAGTCGAAGGAATAGATAGGTCTAAATATCATAGAGTTCACATCTTTATAAACCATGTAGAGGATGTGAAGCTTATCTAAGTAGTTCGCATCACACAATCTTATTGGATTGCTGATTACAAAAAAATCTCAACTTCTTCTAGTATTCTAACTTATATGTCAACTTTCATAAGTATGTGTTCTTTCAAATATATCAGAGGCATCATCTTCTACTGTTACTCCATCAAGTCCCCTAGTCACTTTTGTTTGATATATATTCATGTAAAGAGATGGATGAATAGGGGAGAGGTGTCCATTGTCTAACGTGTAATTCTCATCTACTGGACTTGAATTAATCTTGTCGATAGTTTCCTGTGTTTGCACCTCTGCCAAAGGAGCCAGAAACCATTGTTGACATTACTCTTACCGTGTGAGTTTGCATCTGCAATCATATAAAGAAAATGGTGTAACGTCCTCCTCGAACTACTATGTGCATATTACTTTTCACCGGAAGCTTTAATGATAGTCCAAGCAAGCGAAAGAGAATATATCAATGATGAATATGCTCCTCTCCTGAGACTATAAGAATCGATTAAGAATTCTCTAGTAGTAGAATACAAGATATTATTTTAATCGCTAACTGACTAGGTAGAATTCTTATTCTCAGTCATATATTTGTAAGGAAGATATTAAATTTTGTATTCTCCTTCACCTAGTATATCACAAAATATAATTTCACAATACGATACAAGTCATGAAAAATTCAGCGAATGTAATGATCTCAATGTTGAGATATTGAGATCCCAATTATACATTACCACTCCGATTTGCTTTTTTCCGGTTTAGTCCGGTAATTTTCTCAATCAAAATCAATGTCTGGTTTGGGTTGAATTATGAATATATTTTAATGTTATGTTATGGGCATACGAATATGCTGTTGGGCTATATGGGCTTTTCTCAGCTCATATAATTGAGGTATAACACTTCTCTTTGGTTCGCCGTGAAAGCAGAGCTGAAGTCGTAAGGGTCTCTGTTGACTGTTGGTTGTTAACCTAAGTGGCTCCGCCATGAAAACACGGCGGCGGAACTACGCGGAGGATCTTCTTATCGTCAACCGAGGCAATAAACGAGTGAAGACCTCGGAAAATGGAGGAGAAGACGCGTTTCCGATCCCAATTGATCTCGTTTTCGAGATATTCTCGAGGTTGCCGGTGAAATCTATAGCAAGATGTCGTTGCGTATCAAAAATCTGGGCCTCCATGCTTCGCCGTAGAGAGTTCACAGAATTGTTCCTTAGCAAATCATACGCTCGCCCACAGCTTCTGTTCACTTACAAAAATGAGGGTCAGTTGTTAGTCTTCTCGTCACCGCAGCCTCAAAATCCAGATGAAAAATCTCCTCGTGTAATCGCCAATTATCAAATGAGCTTCTTCATGGACGATGATGTCTATGCTTATGAAATAAGCGTTGTCAGTGGCTTGGTCTGTGTTATAAATTATAAACGCCCCTCAAATGGATGGAAGAAAACGGTTCAAGTGATATGTAACCCAAGCACGGGAAAATTCTTAAAGAAAGGGAAGACCAGAAGATCTACGGTGAAGAGCATGTTTGGTTATGATCCGATCGATAAAGAATTCAAGATCTTGTCGACTTGGGGACGCAATTTGGTGGAGAATGAGTATCAAGTCCTAACATTAGGAACTGATAAATGGAGAATGCTTGAGTGCTGCATACCTGGTGGCTATCGTTCCGTAAATAAAGAGTTATGCATCAATGGCGTTCTGTATTATCAAAGTATTTGTGAATATTGGACAATAAATGAAATATGTTGCTTTGACATAAGGTCTGAGAAGTTCAGTTTTATCAGGTTCAATAAAACTCTTTCTTACGCAACTTTAATCAACTATAACGGTAATTTAGGTTTACTTTGGTCTAAAGGGGTGAATGGCTGCGTTGATCAGAGCTTTGATAAGAGAAGTACAAGTTTAAGGTTGTGGGTTCTGGAAGATGTCGAGAGACAGGAATGGTCTAAGCGTAACATTGTGTTGCCTACTCTGTGGAAGGACGTGGTTGGAGAAAACATATTGAGGGTTGTTGGAGTTACTAGTACTAATGAAATTGTATTTCATGCATATCCATTCTTTCAATCCGACCCCTTGTACCTTTTCTACCTCACTACCGATAAGAACACTATCGTAAGAGTCGAAATCCAAGGATTGGGTACGCACATATATGGTGACCTTCGCATCTTTATGAACCATGTAGAGGATGTTACGCTTATCTAAGTATTTAGCTACTTCATTGCTTGAAGACTTTGTTTGGCTTTTAAGTTCGCATCACACAATCTTATTGGATTGCTGATTACAATTTCTTTTATTACTAATGTCGTTAGACTGTTTACTCAATCACCCATAAATCAGACAAGCTCACGGCTTTTGACCACATACACGAATAATCTAAGACACATAAGATCCAAAATAATTTAGCTGCTAACGATCTATCAACAGTCCATACATTTAAGACTGACCCATCACGGATCTCTTCTTCGCAGGATTTTCTCTTCGGAACTTTCAACAAAAACTAAAAATCAGAATTACATTCTAAATAATTAAGGTTGTATGCAATTGACAAAAAGCTTGTAATGAGTATTTCCGAGCATTCATACATTCCCTGTCATTGCCCTTTCGTGCATCACATAAGATCAGAATCAAGTTTCATTAGTTTCTCAATCATAATGAAAAATGTTTTATTTTTCCCTACGTTTAAAATTACTTAAAATTTTCGATGTGATTTAAGATAGTTGAATCTTATTTATTATTAATTTTTTATTTACTGGATTTAATATCTCCACATCTAAAAGTTTCAATACTAAGCCTTTGATTGTTTTTTTGTTCGACTTAACAAAACGTGTCATTGTCTCCTCCTTCAAATGTAGATGCAAGTAAGACTTAACATTAAAATTGTAACAATTAGAATTTTTTTAGTTTATCTATTTAAAAGAAGTATTTTAAATGACGTGAATAATTCATAAGAATGTTTTTGGATCGTGCATTGGGAGCATTTATTTATTTTAGACTTGAGATCTTTGATGGATTGAAAATTTTGAATCGAAAGAAATTTAAAATTTCAGTGTTTGGTTCAAAATCGGTTCCATGCAATTAACATATAAAAATAATTAAAATATCTTCAGTTATAAGTTCGGTTCATTTTGCCAAATCAATAAGGTACTAGAATTAGGTTCTAATAAAAAACTTAAACCAGAATTTTTTAAAATATATCAAGTTAATCAAGAAAACCGAAAGAAATTATTCAATTTATCCATCTAAACCAATAATTTTAGTTTATTTCAATAAACCATTTATAAATCGAAAACAAATACATGAATCGAAATCGATTTCTGATTAAGTAGTTTTCTTTAAAATTTATAATTTACCATTTCATAAATCAGATAAAATTAATAATTTCTTAACTCATAAAATCTAATCTAAAATTTTTGCATACAATTATTTTGTTATTTACAACTTTGACTGAATCAAATGCATATGCTGGTTCAAGAATCATCCAATCATTTTTCAAAGTTTAGTCCAACTTTTAAAATCATTGTAGAAGATATATATGGAAAGGATGAATAAGTCTTTTGTAAATACCTAATAGCTCTGTATCTAGGTGTATATATATACTGTAACTATTCTATTCAATAAGATAAAGTTTTGCCTTTCTATATGGTATCAGAACAGGATACCTAATTTTTCTCAAACTCAGCCGTCCAAAACACTTCAAAAATGGCACATTCTCCAGCCTTAGAAACCATTCAAGTTACATACACCACCACTACTCTTCTCAATGTCAATATGACAAATGTGACGAAGCTCACCTCTACCAATTTCATTATGTGGCGACGTCAAGTGTATGCTCTATTAGATGGGTATGATTTGGCGGCATACCTTGATGGTGGTGCAACTATTCCTGCAGCAACAATCACAATCGACGACAACGTGACTCCAAATCCTGCGTTTACTCTCTGGAAGAGACAAGATCGTTTGATCTATAGTGCACTCCTTGGTGCAATCACCCCAAGCCTGCAGCCGCTTCTCTCCGCCGCAGATACAACCGCTGAGATCTGGTCCACCCTCACCTCCACGTACACAAAGCCAAGTCGTGGTCATGTGAAACAGCTGAAAGAACAACTCAAGCAATAGAAAAATGGCAGTAAGTCAATTGATGAATACTATCATGGATTCACCACACGTTTTGAGAAGTTAGCATTATTGGGAAAATCTATCGATCATGAAGATCAAGTGGAATACATCCTAGAGGGCCTCACTGATGATTACAAGACAGTGATCGATCAAATTGAAGGAAGAGAGACAGCACCAACACTTACTGAGGTACATGAAAAACTTATAAATCATGAGCTCAAGCTTACCTTGGCAGTGAACATGTCAGGGTCACTACCTGTTACTGCGAATGCTGCAATGTATCGGAACAACAATCACAACCAGTCTCGCGGACAGCAAAATCAAGGCGCACAACGCAATAACACCAACAACTATTACAACAACGCCAACAACAATAGAATTGCACCTAATTGGAAGCAGCAACAGTTCTATCCAAGACAACAAAATCAAGGACCAAGAGGTTACCAGGGTCGCTGTCAGTTATGCGGAACACATGGACATAGTGCAAAACGGTGCGCACAGCTCACTTCCCACACCAACACATCATCAACATATGCACCAGTTCCGCCTCAACATCAAACTTCTTGGAGACCACGGGGCAACATGGCCACAACACCAACTTATGATGCCTCAAGCAGCTGGATTCTCGACAGCGGTGCAACGCATCATCTCACCACCGACCTAGCGAACCTTGCAATCCATCAACCCTATATGGGTAGCGAAGAGGTTACTATCGCTGATGGTTCTGGTATACCAATCTCTCACTCTGGTTCAGCAGTTTTGCCCATATCATCCAAATCTCTTACATTGCCTGAAGTTCTTTATGTACCTGATTCACACAGAAATCTCATATCAGTACATCGATTATGTAATAATAATCAGGTTTATGTGGAATTTTTCCCTACCTTGTTTCAGGTGAAGGACCTCAGCACGGGGGAGTTGTTGCTCCAAGGCAAGGCGAGAGATGAGTTGTATGAGTGGTCGGTCGAGCAGTCGCGTCTGGTAGCCTATCACACCACACCTACTCCGAAAACCAGTCCAACCATTTGGCATTCTCGCCTCGGCCATCCTTCTTTTCAAACCCTGAAATCCATTGTTTCTCAGTTTTCCTTACCATTATCACAATCTATGCAAAAACAGTTGTTATGCTCAGATTGTTTGCTTAATAAAACCCACAAATTGTCTTTCTCTACAAACACAATTACCTCAAAACAACCCCTAGAATATCTATACTCTGATGTGTGGTCCTCTCCGATAGTGTCTCTTGACGGTTACAGATACTACTTAGTTATCGTCGACCACTACATCAGATATACCTGGCTCTATACTCTAAAGAACAAATCCCAAGTGAAAGACACCTTTATTACCTCCACTGCTCTCGTTGAAAACAGATTCTCCACCAAAATTGGAACTCTTTACTCCGATAATGATGGTGAATTTGTTGTCTTACGCCAGTTTCTAGCCACCCATGGAATCTCCCACCTCACCTCCCCACCTCATACACCTGAACATAACGGCATATCAGAACGTAAGCATAGACATATCGTGGAAACTGGAATGACCTTGCTCAGTCAAGCAAATATTCCGAATCAGTACTGGCCATATGCATTTGCGGCAGCAGTGTACGTGATCAACCGTCTCACAACTCCGATCTTAAACATGTTATCACCATACGAGAAACTGTTTACTAAGGCGCTGAATTACCTGAAACTGTGGGTGTTTGGAAGTGAATGTTATCCATGGCTTCGTCCTTATGCTGCTCATAAGCTTGACAGACGATCAGTTGCGTGTGTGTTCATGGGATACTCACTCACCCAGAGTGCGTATCTGTGTTTGAATGTCAGTACCGGTCGAATCTATACATCACGCCACGTTCAATTTAATGAGAATGCGTTCCCGTTTCGCCGAGTTCAATCAACCTCCGCCCCTTCTCCCTCTCCAGACCAAACCGAACCCATATCCTCTCCGCCAGCTGTGACTGTTCCGATCCGCCGCCAAGTACAACTTCTCGCCGCTGCCTCTCCGTCTATGGTCCCTCGCCGGAATGAAGCTCTGATTGGGTCTGCGAATTTGACATCTCTGGTTCGTGAAAATCAAAGGGAATGAGATAATGTGTGGGAAGTGGGCCAAATGAGTAATAATGAGACAACAGCCCATGAAGGAAACCAATTGGGCCAAGCTCTTGGATCACAAGGCCCATCAGACATCACTTTGGCACATAATGCTAATGAAATTTTTTTGTCTCATACAAGACCCAATACCACGCTATCGGAGACAGCTCCACCACAATTGGACGTGTCGCAATCTTCTGATCCCACGCCATCGGAGGTTTCTCCACCGCCGATCGTGCCTCCAGCGCCAAACTTGATCCAAAACAAACACAAGATGAAAACAAGGGCCAAGAATCAGATAGTGAAACCAAATCGAAAATACTATCTGCAATCGATCGTGACTCCGAAAATTCCTTCGACTATGTCTCAAGCATTGAAAGACAAATCATGGCGTGCTGCGATGAACGAGGAATTTAACGTCATGGTTCGGAATCACACCTTTGATCTGGTTCCTCCACACCACAGTCAAAACGTGATCCCCACCAAGTTCCGTCAATACCTACCTTTAGGTGAATTGGAACGACACAAGGCTAGGTTCATTGCAAGAGGTTTTATGCAACAATATGGAGTTGACTATGCAGAAACATTCTCTCCGGTGGTGACATCCAACACGATTCGAGTGATTCTTCAGATAGCAGTGAGCAAAGGCTGGGTTGTCCGTCAATTGGACATAAACAATGCGTTCCTTCAGGGAACACTTAAAGATGAAGTCTACGTTGAGCAGCCTCCTGGTTTTATTGATCACGACAAACCTACTCATATATGTCGATTGCGGAAAGCACTTTATGGCCTGAAGCAGTCACCACGTGCCTGGTACGAAGAGTTGCACAACTATCTTCTTCGTCTCGGATTTTCGAACTCAGTTGCAGACACATCCGTCTTCATTAAGATCACTGGCAGTATCTCAGTATATATTTTGGTGTATGTTGACGACATTCTCGTCACAGGGAGCTGTTCAGTTACGGTAAACCTGATTATTCAACAGCTTGCGAATAGATTTTCACTGAAAGACCAGGGAGATCTCAGTTATTTTTTGGGGATAGAAGCACGTCGCACAAGTCACGGACTCCATCTAATGCATCGCCTACTTGAGTTATTGACCAAGACCAATATGCTTGATGCTAAGCCTATGACGACACCTATGGCGACGCAACCCCGACTGACGCTGACTACAGGTACAATCTTGCCTGATGGTCATGAGTATAGAGCTGTTGTCGGAAGTTTGCAGTACTTGGCATTCACGCGACCTGATATTGGTTATGCGGTGAATCGATTGTCCCAATTTATGCACGCACCGACTGATGCACACTGGCAAGCAGCAAAAAGGGTACTTCGATATCTAGCTGGTACGTCTTCCGCCGGCATATACCTCCGTGTTGATTGTCCGATCTCTTTGCATGCATACTCTGATGCAGATTGGGCAGGGGATGCCCATGATTTTGTTTCTACAAATGCATATGTCGTGTTTATTGGGACCACTCCGATTGCTTGGTCATCACGTAAGCAGAAAAGCGTAGCGCGGTCCTCGACTGAGGCAGAGTATCGCTCCGTAGCAAACACTGCTTCTGAGATTCGCTGGTTGTGTTCTCTCTTCCAAGAACTCGGTATTCACATTGAGGTATCAGTGATATATTGTGATAATGTTAGTGCTACATATCTCTGCGCAAATCCGATTTTTCATTCTCGAATGAAGCATGTAGCACTTGACTATCATTTCATATGCGATAATATTAAGCAAGGACTCCTTCGAGTAGCTCATGTTTCAACTACGGACCAGTTGGCTGATACTCTAACGAAGCCTCTTCCCCGAGCAAGGTTCAACGAGCTTAATAACAAGATTGGAGTGGTCGAAGCCCCTCCATCTTGAGAGGACGTGTAGAAGATATATATGGAAAGGATGAATAAGTCTTTTATAAATACCTAATAGTTCTGTATCTAGGTGTATATATATACTGTAACTATTCTATTCAATAAAATAAAGTTTTGCCTCTCTATAATCATATCTATATTTCATCCTAATAGTTTATTTTGATGTAACCATTTACTAAGCTAACAATATTTTACAGCTTCTTCCAAATGAAGTATCTTTTCTTTTTTTTTCTTTTTTTCTTTTTCAACCCAAATGAAGTATCTAAATGAACATAAACAAGACCTAAATAGCATTTTATCCATTATTTAATCATTTTTATTTGTGAAAACTCTTTTACGTGGTCCTTATCACGGTGACGATGATCATAACTATTTTTAGAAGCTTGTGAGGCTATGCCATTTCTTATAAATATTTGTGTTTCAAGTGATTCTCTCTTTTTCCCGAAGAGATTGATAAATATTGTGTTTGAAAGGTTTTTCAGTTAGACTTCTGGTTTCAGTTAATACACGTTCTCAAATTACAACCACACAAATCTGAATTCTCAAAAAAATAGTTATAATGGAAACACCATATATTTCATATAAAAGACAATATATGTATTTATCTGCCTAATTATTTTTGTGTCAGCATGTTTGTCTAAACTTAGTGCTGGTAGTTGTAGACGAATTTGTCTATATATACAAATTCATATAACAAATATATATTTCAATGGCGGAACAAAAAATATACATAATTATAGATATATATTTCATAAATAGTTCGATTATCATGCTTCTAGTCAAACGAAAAAGAAAGAGAAATAAAAATGTTTGTTACGGAAAAATAAAAGAAGCAGAAAAACTTGCACCGCCAAAATAGTAATAAGAAATATATATGTGCATCGGATATACCCAATAGTGAACGTGTATATAATGTACGGAACCATTTTTTCGCCATATGACAAATCACAAGATCAGATTTAGACTGTAAAAAACTCGAATGGTGTAAACCCAATCGAACTGATAAGCATGTTTAGTGTTTATATTGATTTGGGTTTCGGGTTAACTCATTCAATGTTATCGGGTTTATCGGGTTTATAGATAAAAGATTTATTTATATTGTTTTATTTTTCGGTTCAGGTTATTTTCTGTTCGGATTTAAGTTATCAATTTTCTTAAATTTTTTGGAGTCAGGTCGGGTTCGGGTATTTTCAACAAAAAATATATTAAAAAGTATTTGAAATACTACTAAAATAAAAAATTTAACTATTTTCCATTAAATATATTAAATATCTACAATTTTTTATTGCAAAATAAAAATTCTATTATATTTTAAAAATATTAAAAAATATTATTTATTTAGTCTTAGGTGGGTACCCAAAATATTTTGGGTTGGTTCAGATTCGATTCTGAAATTTAGTATCCATTCAAATTTTTTCCTGAAATCGATTCGGATTTTATATTTTCCGATCGGTATATAATTATTTTTGGAATCCAGTTTATTGGTCTAGGTCTAGAAAAGCTCCACAAAATTTGGACCAATGATGACTCATTAAACGGAAAGGAGACAAGAAAACAAAACATCAAATATATTCAAACATAAATGGGAAGTTAGTCGGTCACACTTCACAAGTGGCTTTTGTATTTTTTGGTTGTTTTGTTGAATCAGTGGTGAGGAATTTCTCTTTTTTCTCTTTCACTCAAATAAAGTTATGAACATTAGTTAGCAACCTTATAAATACCCTTTTAATCTTTCACTTAAAACAAAAAATTGTTATGCCCATACAAGAATGAAGGAGAAGTCAGAGGAAGATGCAGTGAAGAAATGGGAGAAGAAGAACAACAAGTCTTATTCACCAAAAAGAGTTGAGAAGTTCCTGAAAAAGAAAAAGATAGGAAGGTTCTACATTATAAGAAAATGTATTACTTTTCTGCTTTGCTCTCAAGAGTGATCCTCTCTAACACTCACAAATTTGTATAACATTTACATTATTATAGGTTTGGTTCTATAAAACAAAATCAGCCATGAGCCGTACGCGTGTACGTATAATAATGAAATTGAGTTTCTCTTTTGCTTCTCATTTAATCAGCCGAGTTGACTCACGTTTGTAAATGGGCTTATATATTCTTATTGGGTCACAGTTATTCGTCTCAATTCAATTTTCTTTTGGATACTGAACGTCGTCGTCGTCGTCATCGTCTGTCTTTTCTGTTCTGTTGCGTCACGCTCTCTGAAGTCGATGGACGTAGTCTTCTCCGTTTAACTGTTCGTCGGAAGTTCTTCTGGTTTGATATTTGTTTCCTTCGCTGAGTTTTATTCAGTTTAGTAGGCAAAAGAGGCAATTCTTGAGTATCTTGATCGGCGATCGATTACGAATTACTCAAGAAAATTTTAGGTTCTTCATGAAGTTGTTCTTTGTTGTAATCTATGCAGAGTTTCATACATTTTCTTCCATTTTGATTTAGTTCTTCGTGTATGAAACTTTCGAAGATCTTTTTTTTCTTTGCAAATTCTCAAATGTGGGTTTTCTTTACTTCTATTTTCGTTTTTTTTCAGTTGGTTAATAGTTTCAGTGTCTACTGAAGTAAACGATGGTTGTAGAAAGTCCCGAGAGTTCAAAGAGAAAACATGGGAACGGTGTTGATGTCGTGGTTCCTAGTACCGACGATGAGTATAGTAATGGAGACACGAATTCTGCTCCTGCTGTTTCATCCGTAAGACAGGCTATATCTTTTCTCGTTATGCATTGCCACGGTTTTTTGGTTCTGTACTTGGGTGATATCGGCCATTGTTATGTCTTATGTAGAAAAGAGTTAGGGTTTCAAGGGAAATGCGGCTTCAAAATATGTTCGGTGCGGAGACATTGCTGAATGAAGACGATGAGGAAGATGATAGCGATTGGGAACCTGTGCAGACGCCTGTGGAGTTTGTCGAATGGTGTTGCGTTAATTGCACTACGGCCAATCCTGGTGATATGGTCCATTGTTCTGTACGTTTTTTTCTTGCGATCTCAAGTGACATTCATGCACAATGTGCATTGCCTATGCATCAGTGAAGTTTGATTCCTTGATGTAGATATGTGGTGAGCACAAGGAATCTGGCATCCTGAGGCTTGGATATTTCGCATCTCCATTCTTTAACGATACTGGTCTCACTGAAGTCGAAGAGAAATGTGAAGGTAGGAATTACTTGTTTCACTTATTTTGAAAACATTCCTGATAAATATTGCTATTCTGAGTTCTGCATACTTCTTTCCTGAATTGATCTTAGGAAGCTCATCTGCAACCAGCTCGACTGCTGTTGGGTTCGACGAGAGAATGTTGCTTCACTCAGAGGTATGATCTTGTTACTGTGATACTTTCCTAAGAAATTCCTAGTTTGACTATGACACCGAGTCTTTTGGAAGATTTTTTTCATGTATATGTTCACATCAGTACAATTTATCTACAAAAGCTTTTCTCCGTGCAAGGGTTTCCATTTTGACATGTGTGGATTGTATGCTTTATTAGGTCGAGGTGAAGCCACATCCACATCCCGAGAGACCTGATCGTCTTCGAGCTATAGCTGCTAGTCTTGCCACAGCCGGTATATTGTTTTACTGTCTTGAGCATATTAATATGTTCTATTTTTCCATATAATACCGTAAGGGATAGCTTTTCATCACACTTGAAAATTTGCAGGTGTCTTTCCTGGAAGATGTTTACCTATTCATGCAAGGGAAATCACGAAACAAGAACTCCAGATGGTGAGCTTCTACTTATTCGTCTTAGATACACCCCTAACTGTCAGTAGTTTGTTTATTGCATTTCGCTAATTGGTTTATATCTGTCTATTCTTGAGGTCCACTCTTCAGAGCATGTTGACGCTGTTGATATTACAAGCGAGTTTCTTTACAGGTTTGAATCTAAACCAATTTGTCTCCTACCAGCTATAAATTTGCAGTGTTCAGCATGCAAACGTGCTTGCTGATCATCTTTTACCCACTTTCTGGCAGCTACTTCACCTCTGACACATATGCTAATGAGTATTCTGCACGTGCTGCTAGACTTGCAGCTGGTTTGTGCGCTGATCTAGCAACAGAAATTTTCTCTGGTCGTGTAAAAAATGGTTTCGCTTTGGTATGTCCACTATAAGTTTTAATAAGTATGCAACTACACATTTTGCTTGAAAATTGTATACACCATTTCAAAATTGGTTAAATCAGGTTAGACCTCCTGGTCATCACGCTGGCATTAGGCGTGCTATGGGGTTTTGCCTTCACAACAATGCCGCCGTTGCAACATTAGTAGCTCAAGCAGCAGGGGCTAGAAAAGTGCTGATTGTGGACTGGGTAATGTCTTTGTTAAGTCAATGTTGGATACTTTAATAGAACTTCAAAATTTTTAAATTTTTTGTTCTCTGCATTGTGGGGGTTAGGCTCATATCAATGCCTAATCTACCGTTGCAGGATGTCCATCATGGAAATGGAACCCAGGAGATATTCGAACAAAACAAATCTGTAAGCTTAATTCTATGCATGTTGTCTCCTCATCGATTCTAGAGTTTCGGAAACAGTACATTATTCTGTGAATTAGCCTTCTTAGACTAAGTATCGGGAACCATTGTGTAGGTATTGTACATTTCTTTACACAGACACGAGGGGGGAAACTTCTATCCGGGTACTGGAGCTGCTGATGAGGTACGTATGCTTTTCTGTTGCACATTGGTTCTTCAAGTATTTGTTAGTAGACTTAGCTGCTGCAGTATACGCATTAATGTTACCTTTTATTTGAGTTTATATTATGTGCCGTTGGTTTGTGATTTTTATCCTGTTTTCGAACATCTATTGAAGTGTAGCAATGTAAAAAGTTCCTGATATTTTATTATGCGGTTCAGGTTGGTACAAATGGTGCTGAAGGTTATTGTGTAAATGTTCCATGGAGTTGTGAAGGAGTTGGTGATAAAGACTATATATTTGCGTTTGAGCATGTAGTTCTTCCCATAGGTACAGATCGTGTTCTGATTTCCCCTTATAAGTTCATTGTTTTTTGTCAACCCTTATAAGTTCATTTAAACTCTAGTCTTTACAGATATCTGGTTCCATAAACCAGGCTTTGGCTTAATTGATGACTAATATATGCTCATGAAGTGAACCAAACTTTGGAATGCGTGTGTCATTCTTTATTCAGTCTTAATTTCAACTGGAGCCTTCCCTTGCAGCTTCAGCATTTTCTCCTGATTTTGTCATCATATCAGCGGGATTTGATGCAGCTAGAGGTGACCCACTAGGATGCTGTGATGTAAGCTTTATATTCTAAGGCTATTATTCACACTTCTGGAATCAGTATTATCTGGTGCACATCATCAGATGATATTAAGATATCAAGTTTACTCTTACTTTCAGGTAACTCCAGCTGGTTATTCTCGAATGACGCAAATGTTGGGTGATCTGTGCGGTGGGAAAATGCTAGTCATTCTCGAGGGCGGGTACTCATTTTGCAGTTTTGAACAAGCCTGTTGTTTCTAAGGGGCAGCCTCTGAATAGTCTCTTGTTTTAATCTGCAGCTACAATCTCCGTTCTATATCTTCTTCTGCTACAGCAGTAATCAAGGTTAAAATCTCTATTTCAAACTTGATATTCTCAAATCTGCATATGTTTGTGGAGTTTCAAACACTTATATTCTTAAAACTTGATAAAGGTGCTTCTGGGTGAAACTCTGAAGAACGACTTGCCCATCGATACCACGCCTTCAAGAGCCGGCCTGCAAACTGTTCTTGATGTACTGAGTATTCAAACGAGCTTCTGGCCATCACTTGCTACCACCTACTCCAAATTACTCTCAGAATGGGAATCACGCTTACTCGAAAACAAAAGTGAGTGATCCTTCCTAAAAACAAAACTGCATTCTTCTTGACTTGAGTTTTCTCCTAATACGATCTCACCGGTTTTACAGAAATTCAGATGAAAAGAAAGCTTGTTCGGCTCCCCACATGGTGGAAATTGGGACGAAAGAAGCTTTTGTACAAATATCTCTCTGCTAGTTTGAAGTCAAGGTCAAAAAGATATTAGAAAGCTTATTCTTAATTCCTCGTAGCAACTGTACTATATAGCTCACAGCTCTGATAACACAAGATAACTGATCAAGATAGATCTCCCCATTGTTGAATATTTTCTATTCCTTGTGCTATTTTAGTCACAGAAGGAATGATGAAATACATTTTTTGCATCAACTTAGATCTCTTTGTTGTTGAGGTTATAAGTTACAAAAGAAAAGATGATATGACGTTTTAGGAACCGTCCGTCTCATCCCAAGCAAAGACGCTACTACAGTAACCGAGTGAGCCATTTACATATACAAAAACCAGAGTGAAGCCTCTTTCACAAAAACTTCTTGAGCCAGTGACAACCTGCAGCATCTTTTGCCAGCTCATTTTTCATCTCACGTAAACGTTGAACTGAATCTTTAAGGTCCATTGTATCAAGTGGCATCTGTGCAAATTCTTGCACAAACTTGTGAGCTCGTGCTGCACCTCTGGATACTTCCTCTGGATCATCTTCTCTGTTCTTCCTCTTCCCGCTTTCCTGCAAACAAGGAAACAAAAATTCTATCTTTGTCACAGAAATGTTTTATAAGCGTACAAACCGAGGAAAATAATGTACCATACGGAAAACAAATCCAGACCTCATTATCGATTATCATGGAAGACGGAGAGAAATCTTCGAGTTCTGCAGCTTTCTCTCTAGCGAGTGCAACTACGCTTTCAGGGAAGTTGGCAAATTCAGCCACATGAATCCCAAAGCTCTGATCACAGGCTCCTGGTTCAACCTAACCAGGTAAACAAGCAATACACCACACATGATCTTTTTCATCTTTTTAAGAAAATGAAACAAGCAATTTAGATGAAACAAAGGAATTCAACGCAGACACAGATGAAGTTCGCTGTTATTGAACCAACCTTGTAAAGCATGGTAAGTTTACGGCTTTCCGTGTCAATGTGAGCGCTAACATGGAAGTTTGCCACACCAACGGTGTTACCAGCGGCCTCAGAGTTTGCTTCAGCCAAGGCAGTAAGTTCATGGAAGTGTGTAGCAAACAGAGTTGGCGCTTTCTTCACTTGAACCAGATGCTCACATATAGCCCATGCTAAACCTGACATATTAACAAGATAATGTTACGAACACAAAAGTCTTCAGTGACGATAATAGCATACTTCCTATAAAAATCTTTAAAAAGTGAAAGAAGAGAATAACTAACCAAAACCATCATAAGTTGATGTTCCACGACCAAGTTCATCGATAATTATCAATGACTTATCCGTAGCGCCTTTCAATATAGATGCCGTTTCAAGCATTTCTTGCATAAAAGTAGACACTCCACGCAGCTAAATCACCAAAGGAACAAAAAAAAAGCTTGGAATAAGAGTCCTTAAAAATCAGCAATTTCGTTCATCAAGATGTGAGTTAAACTTTTAACTCACTTGGCAATCGCCTGCTCCTACACGTGCAAAGATGCAGTCTCTGATGGAAATTGAAGCTTTATCACAAGGAACAAAGCAACCAACTTGAGCCATCAGTACAATCACACCAACCTGGAAATTTACGTTGGTAAGAAACTAAATTTAATCACATGCCCATGAGAAAAAGACAAACTATAAGAAATCATCATACCTGCCGAATGTAAGTGGACTTCCCTCCCATGTTGGGACCTGTTACTATTTGAAACCAACTCTTCCCTCTCACCTGATTTCAAAGAACAGAAAAGGAAAGTAAAGAACTGCATCAAGCCAATAGGGAACAAAAGAGAAAAGGGCTCCGGTTTATATTAGCAGTGCAATACTTACCAGCTTGCAATCATTTGGTATAAAATTGACCCAATCTTGAGCTTCTACGCAAGGATGTCGGCTTCCTTCTAATACAATATCTCCAACATCCTACAATATCTCTCAACATTGTCTTAAACTTGCCAAAAAAGTTACTAATTAAAAAAAAAAACAATAAACTTGAGATTGTACTAACCGAAGAGGTGACTTCTGGCCTACAATATGGAGTAGGACAACTGGCAGCCAAATCAGCAAAGCTCAACAAAACGTCCATTTCAGAGAGCAACCCAGCTAACTCCTCAAACACCTAAACCATACAATATACATATCCATTCCATATGTGGACATTTTACTATGACTTAAAAACAACCAATTTTGGAACAGTCAAAGGATTTTTTTTTTTGGTACGAACAGTCAAAGGATTTAAAACGAATAATAAACATACCTCGGAGAAGCTGGAAACAGTCTGAACTACACGATCAACGAGCACCTTTTGACAGCTCCTGTATTCGTCCACAACACCTTGGTACTGATCCCCAAGTTTCTTAAGTTTCGTGTTTGTGAACTTCACTCCGTCTTTGCGAGTCTCCAGCACCACAAACTGTGTCGCCAGCTTCTTCCTGATCTTGGGCTCTTCCTTCTTCGTAATCCTGAACACATGCCCAAACTGCGCTGACTTGTCAAGTTTTAAAGCCTTGTCAACCTGAAGATCGAGTTCTATAGCCGTCTTTGTGTGCAATTGGTGAATCTGCTGCTCCAGCAATTCTTTCTGATCTTTCAGAGATGATAATGAGGTGTCGTAGCCTGCAGATATCATGTATTCTCCATTTTCTAGCTGGTCAAGATCTACAGAGTACTCTACCAAATCGATGAACTTCCCGAGGTGATCTTCGTCTGTTAAAGCTTCAAGCTTTTTCAAGTATCTCTTGCTGATGAGTGATGAGAATTCTCCAGTGTACTGCTGCATAGCTGTTTTGATGAAGGGAAGTCTTATAGTTGACTGCACAGAAGAGATGAAGACTGAATTAACAATTAAATTCACAGGAACTTAAGAACAAACCTACAAATCCAGATATACAGAAGTTACCTGATAGAGTTTGATAATTTGTTGTAACCCGCCTCTTTTCTTTTGGAGACTCCGGAGAAGCCTCTCAATATCTGAGATTCGCTTCAAATGCTGTCTTAGATCTTGCCTTAACCCAGCTTGTTCGACAAAGCACTGAACTATATCTAATCTCGTCTTAATCTCATCCGGATCCACAAGAGGTTGCTTCAGCCACATATGAAGCAGCCTCTTACCCATCCCTGCAGTGCAGGTTCTGTTCATGAGACCAAACAAACTGAAATTCTTATTTGCATCAGTTTTACTCTCCATCACATTCAACGCCCTCATAGCTGCAGAGTCCAGTCTCATGAATCCGCCAATATCATATCTCCGTACTGTGAAGTTCCCATAGTTACCCTCGTCAGAGAGAAGTTCAGAAAACGAAAGCAATGCACCTAGAGCAGGAGTTGCGAGGTCAAACCCTGATATCAAGTCTTTTACGGGTTCAATATTTCCCTTCACCAATCTCTTTAAATCCGAATCTAAATCTCGTCCTTTAAATTCAAGTCTCTTCCTCTCAGTTATCATCACGGCACACCTCTCCAGAGAATCATACAGGCTTTTGCACTCATTGGATTTTACGGATTCAGCTGGCAAAATGCATTCTTTAGCGCCTAGAGCAACCAGAGAAGACTCCAGATTAGTGTAGCGGCTATCATCAAGAAATTCAGCTAGTCCAAGAATTCGCCTGGTGAGATCAACATAGGCCATCCCAATAAGGCATCTATCCTGAAAGTTTGGAAAGATGGAGACAACAACAGGTGTATCCTGCATTTCGTTGTTTGCAAAAAGAACATCTTCAAAGCTTCCAATGTTTCCAGGAGAACCTGTTTTCACAAGTCTCCAACTCGATCCGCTTCCCTCGTAAAGCTCTACAGTATGATCATTTCGCTCCAGGAGAAGATCCCGAGCAATTGTTTCAAACATGTTCTTACTGATGCTTACGCTTGAAAGAGCATTTGATCCACTCCCCAGCTGACGTAGAGCAGAGGTTGTATGATAATAAGTCTTTGCAATGAAGATTGAATTTTCGCCATGAGCTGTATAATAGTCCTGCAAAATGCATTTTAATATTTTCCAATAAACCAATGAAGAGAAAAGAAGAGAAGAGATTCTTCCATATTCAGAAATTAAAGAATCATTTAAATCAACCAAAGTCTAGACTAGTGAGAAACTAACAAAATTGGAATTAAGAATTCACCTTACGATCAAAGAGTCTAACAGCTCTCGAATCCTGAAGCAAAGAACAACCAAAACCCACATTAGCATAGGTAGAGAAATCGTCAATGCCTCTAAAGCTTCTTTTTTGTATACTAATTCGCTTTCGAATGAACAAATATCTACGTTTGCTTGAAGCCCTAATAAAAAAAAGCATCTCCTTTTCCGTTTGAATCGGTGGTATTTAGTGCAATAAATTCCCATATATAGAAAAGCAAACTAAGGGCTTACATTGGGTAGGGTTTTGAAGAACGAAAGAAACCCTTGAGCCTGTTTAGCATCTTCCAAAAATCAAAATTTCAAAAGAAAGAAGAAAACGTAATCATTGCCAGACCTTTTACAAACAGAAAAAGGAACAAAAAAACTAGGGTTTTAGTTTCTACAATACCCAATTTAAGCTCGGGAAGCTTGTTCTGCTCCTCGAAGTTGCTCTCCATCGGGATATAGAGAACGCGAAAATCCTTCGGTTAACTAGGGAGAAAATATTCCTTATTTCGTGATTTTCCAAAGCAAATGGGGGAATAGAAAAAGACTGGAAAATTTCGAGGCAGTTATGGGGTCTTGGCGGGAAAAGCGATTGGCGGCAAGTTTTCCTTACCGGCGGCGCGTGGATCAGCATTCTTTTGAACTACGCGTGTATGATTCGATGTTGGTCCATAAATGATAAAGGCCCATAAATTCTCATTTTGGGCTTATTGTGTGTCTCTAGATTTCATTTTCTTCATAGAAACTAGAAATAGAGATGCAACATTATCATTATCTAGATAATTTTAACAAATGTGATGGATGTATAGATATAAAGATGTTGGCTATTGGGTCGGCCTGTTGTTGCTCAGTCAAGTGATAAAAAAAAGTATAGATATAAAGATGAGTAGGGAAACTTTGGACAAAGGGAAGTGGGAAGGTTTTGTACTAAAAAGCAATACATTGTCCCATAGAGGAAGATGATGACTTTTGATGAGACACAAAAGTCATACGAACTTATCTTTTATGTCATTTATGGTTCCAAATAGTCCTGGTTTTATTCCCTCCTTTTTCTTTTATTTATTTATTTATTTTGTTGATTCCTTATTTATCCAAAGTTGTATTCTTCATTTTTGAAATATTCTTGATGTTTTCCGATCATATGAGATCTTCATCAATATTGCTTTCTTATTCTTGCTAGAAGATGATAAATGCTTATTAATGATATTGAAAGAACCTAAATCGAATTTCTTCTCCCGACCTAAAAAGACTATAGATCGAAAGCTCAATACTTCCAAGTCAACAATATATATATATATATAAGAGTTGTGACCCACGCAATGCGTGGGATTAAAATATTTTGATATTTATAAATTTAAATATTTAGTATTTACTAATTTACGGGCGAGTTATCAAATTATACATACAAAACAAAAATTGTGTAAATTGCA
>OVAU01000245.1:0-23821 GCA_900406315.1 Biscutella laevigata subsp. laevigata | reverse complement strand
AAATTGTTGAGAAAAAAAGATATTTAACTTCTTTAACTATATTATGTTTGATTCTAAAAAAAAAAGTTATGTTAAAGAAACAAGAAAATCGAAAGAGAGAAAAAGAAAACAAAATTTAATTTAAAAAAACAAATAATTATGTTTTAGATGAGAGAGAAAGAGATGAATCTAAAAAATCTTGGGGGAAGAGCTTGAATGAGAGAGAAGAGATCTCAACCATTAGATCTCTTCCTTTACTTTAATCCAAAGACTCAGATTTTAATAACAACTTGTTATAACATAAATTTTGGAAGGGTAACATTGTATTTTCACAAGCATTCTGTTTTTTTGTTTACTCTTACAAAAAGCCAACTTGCTATTATGAACAGTAATTGACAAAACTGACAAATACTTTAAAAAAACTGCGAATATAGACAAATCACTCAAAAAATAATAATATATCTTACCAAAAAAAATAAAATAAAAAAATCATATAAATAAACAATAGAGCTTATTTTATTTTCAAATGCTAATAGTATACAACTGGCATAGGCTGAATAACATGTAATATAAAATGAGGCCTAAA
This sequence comes from Biscutella laevigata subsp. laevigata, assembly GCA_900406315.1. Classification (NCBI taxonomy): domain Eukaryota; kingdom Viridiplantae; phylum Streptophyta; class Magnoliopsida; order Brassicales; family Brassicaceae; genus Biscutella; species Biscutella laevigata. The sequence continues at coordinate 23,256 of OVAU01000245.1, read as the reverse complement.
CATATTTTCTATGGTACAGTTGGTGAATACTGCAACTCAAACCGGGCTCGCGACTTTTTCTCCTTGGTGCCGCCGACAGCTTTTTCCTTCTCGCATCTGCCGGTGCGGTCTTCTCCGGCGGCTGACCTTGTCGGCGTCGTGAGAGGGCTTGCTCCGGCTTTCCCTTTCTTTTTGTTTCGAACCTTGCGGTGGTGTCTTGACGGAGTCTCCATGGGTTGGTGCGTCGTCGGTGGTGTTGTGTGGTTCTTGCTCCACGTTCTTTGAGCTTTGGCTCCGATCTGGTCTCATCCTCCGGCTCCATGTGAGGTCGTGACTTGTCTCTCTCGTTTGGAGTTTCTTTGGAGAGGTGGGTTAGTGGACGTCGTCGGTGGTGTTGGTCGGCCGGTTCAGTCCTCCGCCAAGTCTCTCGCGGTTCTCTCTTTCTCTTGTGTGCAGCGGTTGTGTTCTCTATTTCTTTTGCTAGGTCTTGTGGAGGAGTTGGGTCCGGAGTGGTTTCGTCAGTCGCAGCTTCTGCGTCGGCGGGGTTTCCTCTCTCCTTTCCGGTGGTCGTCGGTGGCGACTCTGGTTCTGTGAAGTTTCCTCCGCCTCTGCTCTGCTTATGCAGTTCGTGACCTTCGGCCTTTCTCTCCCGTTTTGCTTCGGTTCATCGGTGCTGTCTTGGTTTCCCGTTTGGTTAGTCGGCTCTTCACTTGGGGTGACTCTCTGCCTCTGTTCCCGTTCGGTTTCCTTTTCGCCAGTCCCGCTGCCCTCTTGTGAGACAGGTCTGTTATTGTCTTGAGGTATGGGTTAGTTTTGGATGGGTTAAGGTTATTTGGTTTCGGGTTCGGGTAAGGGATGACATTACTTAGCTTTGAAGGTCGTGGCTCTTTCCCTTGGGTTTCTTGTGCAGTAGCCTTTGGTGCTTAGGCATGTTTGATTTCGGGTGTTTTGCTTGTGTTTTGGTTGGCTGTGTTAGTGTTTGCAGTGTTCCTTCAGGCTATGTCTTCGTCTAGCCCTGTTGTTTGGTGTAGTTTGTTTGCATTGAGTAAAGTCATAGGTTTAGCCATGTTGATTGTCTTCTTATTGGTGGTCCCCTCTCGGCCTTCGTTCCGGTCTTGCCTCGTCTTTGGTTTCGCTCGATTGCTAGTTTGGTGATTTGGTTGCTAGGCTGGTACTTCTGAAGATGAGTTTGGTTCGCTTCTTGTTTGTACGCTTGGGGTCCGTGCGAGACCTATTCAGGGTTGTGTTTCCCATCTAGGCGTCTCAAGGACTACTATGTCTATCGCCGTTTCCGAAAGCATGTTGTGGGTCTCGACTTGTGTTCGTTAGGCTCCAGTCTTGTCGGATTGGGTTTCCAGGAATATTCATTAGAGAGGTACTCTTCATCCGCTATGGAAGGAATTTGAAGTTTGTTTAAACTTCTGGTGTGCAAGATTTCAAGGGGATTTTTATTCGAAGACATTCATGATCGGCTGGATTCTAGGGGTTGCTTTTATGGAGTGTTTGGTTTGTTTGGTTTTGAGTCTTTGTCGTTTCTTCGTGTTTCCGGGGATGTTCTATATCCGTCGGCTTAGCTCACGGGGATATCTCTTTATTCTCCGTCTTTGCTTCGTCTCTTCTTGTAATTCGGGTTTGTTGAACCTTTTGTTTAATAAAATTTTAGTGACAANGGAAAAAAAAAAAAAAAAAAAAAACATATTTTCTATGATCACAAAGACGATCAATATAACAGCAATAACAACAGAAGACGAAGAATGGAGAAAAAGAAGAAGAGAGTGGTTGAGTCACAATACTTTGGAAGTAGAAGGTGCCTCTTTGTCTTTGTCTTTCTTTCCGGCGAGGATCATAGAGATTTGCAGACCGCGACTGAACGCTTGATTAAACAGCAGTCTGGTTTGAAACTCAGACACAAATGGGAACCACGATAAGACCGCAATGGGAGTGAATATCAGAAGCCCCATTATGTATTCGTAAGCTCTCCCTAGCTCTTTAATCGAGTACCATATTCCTAATCCCTTGCACAAGCTACGCAACGCTTGCCCGATCTTCAGAAGATAGCAACTGATTAGCAAAACTTAGACAGGAACAAGCTAAGAAAGTTGTGTGTACTTACAAGAAGAAGAGCCCAGCCGGTAGGCAAGAAAGCGAGGATACAAGCAAAGAGATCTGAGATTGTAAGACCGCAGACTACAAATAACACAGTCATGACTGACAAGAAACCAAGGAAGAGAAGTGCCTTGAGAATCCTGACCATAACTTGAAAATCTGTACCGAATTTTCGTCTTCCCATTGATACCATCTGTCAAATGATTAAATGAAACATCCATCAATGTGAAGAAGCAGATAAACCATTGTTCTAAAACCTCGAGACTATCTAACAGATTTGTGTTTCGGAGCCTTACCTTTAGCAAGAGAAGAACTGACAACAAGACAGCCCAAGAGAGTACATAAACCTTAAAGAAGAAAGGTGCAAAGTTGTTGGAATTTTCAAAGCTAGAAGAAAGAAGCATCAAACCTTATCGAGAAAAGGAAACTATACCAGAAATGTTGTTTTGCGGCGAGCAATGTTCAGGTGGTAAACAATTCCATACTGGTAAAGGAGGAAACGCAGTGCAAGTAGTATCTCAAGAACCCTTCCTCTTAAATTTGTGTGCTTGAGGTGCTCTTGCTCTATATCCCACCATGATTCCCAACTTTTGTCAAGTACAATGCCTATGCCACCGCGATTTCCCATCCACCGTTTCCAGTCGGTCCAGTCGTCCACTGTCTTTTGCCACTCAAACCCAGATGGGTTGAATATAAATGGAGCAAACAACCAAGAACTCACCAGGAACCACATTGAAAATGTAACGTAGAGATAAAGACTTGAGCTACGGTATGAATTTCCATAAACTTGATACACAACTAGCAGTATGACCAACTCCAGTCCCTTAACAAAGTGGCTTCGAGAATATAGTCTGTAGTTTTCTGCAAACTTAGCATGGAAAACAACAAATCCTCGACCAGTTGCTCGGTACTTCGAACCTCCATGCAAAATCGTCCTGCCAAAGTAATGAGCTTTCGTTCCCAGCTGAAACGTGAAGAAAACAGAGGCAAGCTGAAGCTGCATTATGATGAAATCACCCAAGGCTGTGCGAAACCCTTTTTCTAGGCCAATTTCCATAACCATAGGTAGAACCATCAGAAAACCTAGCTGGAAGACAGATTGCGCTGCAAGTGCCTCCTCAAGGGCTTTGGACTGATGCACACTTGCACTTTGCAGTATATTCTTTTCCAATCCGCTCAATACCAAATAGAGGCGGCCATAAAGGAACACATAGACCGTAAGCACCGTTATCTGAAACAGAAAAGACATGTTTTTTTACTCGTCTGAAACATCCAAGATTCTAAACATAAGTATAGACAGCTCAAGAGGAACTAACTAAATCTAACATTGAATGAGGAATATAGGCATACCATGCTACTGAAATAGAAACCAACTGTGGTAAAGTAGAATGAAAGCATCCTGTAAAAATCAAACCGGCGTCCAAGTCGGTAAACATCACGACTTAGTGTTTGTTCTCCATTACCATTCGCAACTTTGGCTTCAAAAAATGAAATCTGATTCATCCCTACATCACGGCCTTTCCCTGCTTGGATGTACTCGTGATGTGTAACGTAACCCCCACGAAGAGTTGAATTGTACCCTGGATGTCACCATGATTAGCCATCACTACACAAAGGATTAAAGAAAAGATTAACGTCTATCAAGAACAGTTCTCTACCTGCAAAGATATCTTCGCTTAAGTTTATTATCTTTGAAGCCTTGCTAATGCCTCCCCTTGTGATGTGGAAGATTCTATCAAATATATCAGGATGGCCATAATGGAAACGCACCCTGTAAAAGGTTTGCAAGCAAAATTGTACAATAAGTCCAAGCTAGTCTCAAAAAGATTCTGACTCTAATAGAATATATTAAGTTTTGATAATGCAGAGACTGTTTCCTTTGAAGTCATATGTGAAGACACAAAGGAAGGATTGGACTACTCTTGATCTTTCCCCTAGTCACCAGATATGAGAATACCTCAGAGGATTTGCCAGAACACGTTGGCCAATGGTCACGAAACTTGTTTCTTGATTTGACATGAACCAAGCAAGTGACGAAACACTGTAGAGTCAGAAAGAAATCAATAGAGAAAGATCAAGAAAACAGAATGTTATAGTGCCAAACTATGGAGACATATGCATTATGAATCAAGTATGGCAGAACATAGGAAGAATCTCCGACCTTCCAGTAAATATGTGCTCACGAACACCCAAGATTGTAGGATTTCTCTTGCCACGTCTACCTTCATCAAATTCCTGTAGCACATTTCTCATTTTGAATGACTCTTCAAAGTAGTTGTCCTGAAATGGGAAATGATTTGAGAATATAGTTGGAATCAACAAACTAGCTGATGGATAAAGAAACAAAAAATACCTGGTTCATGTCTATTGTTTGAAGTGCTTCACCGCGAGTGAAAATGATGGCATGGTTTTGATTCTCGGGTTTTCCTTCGCCAATTTCAGTGGGAGAGCCAGGAAGTTTGATTCGATATATTTCCTAAAAAACCAAGAACAAAGTTCAGAAAATTTATCTCATATGAGGGACGGGCAATAGATTATCTTTACAATCTTGACCAGTGTTTCTCATACTTCATCCAATTTGTCACCTCCTTTGAGCAGTACAGAGTAGAAAACTTTCTGTGATTTTCCATTGATTGTCTCCTCCCTTTCATCTATATAGGCAACACGCAAGGATGGATACCTATCCATAATATACAATTAAAAATAGGCCAGAAGGACAAGCATGAAGTTTTTATTTCAAACATGAGAACTTTCTTACTTTAGCATGAGTTGTAATATGTTACTGTAACAACTTCGGTCCCGAATATTACTCGACTTTTTCTGGTTTCCATAGACCTGACATGACACGACATATGTGAACTTTAAATCTGCAAGAGCTTTTGCACGGTCATTAAAAGCCTTTTGATCATCTTCATTTGATTCCGAAGCAATGTAGTCACCATGAGTAGCTGCGAGATAATTAAACACACAAATTTTGACAACTAATAGTGGAGGATACTTAGGTAGAGAAGCACAACTACACAATCTGTAAGAGTGAGATATTCAATACTGAGGATGGACTATGGAGAGAAAGTACAGACCGTTTTCTCCAGTGTATTCCTGGAAACACTGAAGTTCGAGAGCCATTCTGTAGTACATCATTCCTCTAACTAGTAATAGTAAGATGCAAAAACATTAGCGATCGCAGAGAGAACTCGAATACAAATAAGTAAAATCCTACAACGTTCTTATGGTGTACCTGTCCTTGAGAGTGTCTGGCCTCTATAGGATACCCATTCACGGAGTTGCTCTGTCTTGTCTTTCTCAGAAAAATTCCGTTTCACATCATTTACACGTTCGCGGTAGTTTGACCATTCCTCTGTTAAGCAATCATTTCATTCGGTAAATTTAAAGTTCAATATAAATACGTACGAAAGCACCAGATAAAGCTCACCAGGATATATTCTCTGTAGGTAAAACAAAATAGTTATTCCATCTTCGTTTTCCTTTTTCAGTTCCTCCAATGAATAGAGCACATCTTCGTTGTAGTAAGGAGTTAAGACACTAGACATATAATGGGAAAACAATGTTAGTTGTTTTCAAATCGCCTACAAGGACTATTTTCATCATTTAACTGTCGGAATACTCCATGAAGCAGACCTAGTTAATGCTTAAGACCGTTTATCAAAATATCCCTCAAATGAAGAAGCAGACTTAGATTATTTGTCTATGAACATTGTTATTTTTGATTAATCATAGTTTCCAAGTATGTGTAATATAAATTTCTTCAGGTATCGAGCTAAAACATGTACCTAAATGATAGCATGTCACGAACTCTAGGAGCATCTGGCATATTCATGAACAGGGAATTTGCGAAGAATGTCATACGACGACGAGCTTCCAAATTTTGAGGGATATTAATTGCAGATTCTTTAACAGTCACAAGTAACCATAGTCGTACAACCTAAAAGGTAAGAATAAAAGAATAAGATCCAAAAGCAGAAGACTTATTTGTTTACATCAGACAGAAAAAAATTGTGTACCTTTTCCCTCCAAGATTTGTTTTTAGTCAAACGAAGATTTATCTTTTCAAACCTTTGCTCTTTCTTGTCGCTTTCAATATCACCACTCTGAAAATGAGCTCTCTCAAGGATTCTACAGGTAGAAAGGCAAAGCATGTTTAATGGATGATTCACAGTGAAGGTTTACACGAATAAGGACTGTTGAAAACCAGAGAGAAGAAAAACAGAGGACATAGAAAATGAACCAAACTCTCACTGTTTCACATATGAACCATCAGGACTTACTCATGACCGTTAACCATAAGATCCTGCGTGATGATTTCAATAATATCCTGGAGAACATTGATTATCTGTGACTTGTAATCTTCATCATCCTCATAATCATCTAGCTGTCAACACGACCAGATTTCATTTAGAGAGGAGTAATAAGCACATAAAAGTAGTATGTATTGGTATTGAATGAAGAAAAGAAAAAAATTCACGTTACCAGAATTTTTAAGAACTTCTCTAGCTTATCAGTGAGCAAAACCATACCAGTCATCCGGAATTCACTTAAAAATCGATGATGTTGGATGCTAACATCTATTTCATAGCAAATCTCCCTTACAATCCTATATAGAATGCGAGACAGAAGTAGTATAGTTAGTACGTAGCCATTCTGGATTAGGTTAAGAATGCACAAATATTATGTTGGGTACAATCCAAGAAAGAAGGGAAAACAAAATTCTCACCTTTTATCAGATTCATCTTCAAGAAGACCATATATTATGTCCCTCACAGTTTCATAAGCTTCAACCACTGCGTAATGCATATAGTATTCACTTTTAATCTTCTTGAATAATTGGACGTCTTCCTTTCCCTTGAAATCTTTAGCCATGTCTAATGCTATTGGAATCTGTCACCAACAGGAAAATACAATCCATCAAGAAGAGATAATGGCTGTCGGGAAGATGTTGCAGATATAGCTGTATGAATATGTCGCAGATATAGCTGTATTATTTACTTTGCTAGCAAGCAAGAACGGAGGCCATTGCACAACAGAAACATCTCCAGAACACGAAGGTACAAGTAACAAATTTCTCTCCCTACATACCAAAGAAGGAAAGAACATGAACATTTATGACATGAACTCAGGAGGTTGCCGTAAAGAGTCTATTATAGAAAAACTCCTCAAACCTGTCATTGATCAGATCCTCATCCCGCATAGTATATATGAACTTATTCCACATCTGGGAGAACCTCGCAATGTCTTTTTCGTCCACCATTTCGTCCTGCATTACACAGAACGTGACACTTTTCACCCATAAAATGAAAATTGTTTTCATACACTGTTATCAATTAAACTTATAATTGTGGCTAATACCAAGTGCTTTCTCTTTGCATGACCTGGAGGCAATGGTGTAAGTTTAATACAGAAAGCAGATGGAATCCATCTAAATCTGGACCGCAACATTCCAAGTGTGCGTATCTGCAAATTAAAATAGAGATTTTAATACCTAAGAAAATTTGCAGAAGGTAGGATTATTTTATCTAGGGAATCAAAAAATTGTTTTCATACTAGCACATAAGATTTTCATTTTTTGTTTACGAAGAAAATGCGACAGTTACCTCCCCAAGATGACTGAAGGCTCCATAAATCCCACCAAATAGAGTAGAGAATATGGCATACCATATTTGCGTATCCATAAAATAAACCTGATCATGAATCAAACTTCAGGATATTTAAAATATTCTTGCCAAGTTTTTCGATGCAGATCACTTACCAAGACAACTGGACCCCATATGGAGATGATTACACCAATGTTATGAGTGGCTGCATGAATATCCTATATGTTAGAATAAAAAGAAGTTGATAGCAGTGCGTGAGAATGTTATGAGTAAGGATTACTACCATTCGGAAAGAACTCGGGCCACTGGTAATTTACGACATGCATATCCCATATCAACTTTGTTGGGCTGACAAGTGGTAAAATCTGTCCAGGCATCATCAATAATAGTACAAGTTAAGAAAAACTGGAACAAATAGATGCTTATAGGTTTTAGATGATAATGAGGACTACAACCTGCCTAATTGACATTAAAACTGAAAAATGAGAAAACTAGATGATGGTATTATTAACGGCAAACATGAGAGTATACATTTATCAGCAGAAAAAAAGATTTTGAGGTATATGTGTCATCATAAGAATATAATTCACCTCCACATAGTAGCTGAATGCGAGCTTGCTAAGTAACAACATGACCCAAAAGAATGTATACCTGAGACAACATGAATTGAGCAGAATTAATCAATTGGAAGCACAAACAAAGTTGTAATCAATATTATTGTACCATGTCTCATGTGCAGCCATAAACTATTTGCAACAATGAAAACAATGCATTCAAAAAAGAACAGCAACTTTCTCTCAGGATCCAAGATTAAAATGAAAAACGAAAACTACAATGAAAACATCATTTTTCTTACTTGAAAAGTGCAAACATCTCTTCATGCATTCCTCTGCCAACATACAATTTTGGCTGAGCCCACCACATGATAAGTGTGACAATCCGCATGTTTGATCTCTCCATGATTCTCCGCAGAGGTGGAAGTACAAAAAATACAGCAGCCAAGATATTTGGTAAGACGTATAAGGCAATAGCATAGTTGTACAACGACTGGTGAGGCCAACTCCCAACCCAGCTGCTGAAGAACTTTATTAGTCCAGTTGGATTCGGCACCGACTTCGAGTAAGTGAATGGCAACATGATTGCCCACATGGCTGCCATTAAAAATTTTGTGATGTACCGCAGTACTTGGGAAAATTTTAGGCTTTTCCAAGCACCAAAACTAAGAATTATGTCTAGTGTCGCTGCATTTCATAAAAGAATAAATGATTACGCCAATATATGGTATAAATAGTCATCACATTCATAGACATAACGTCAGACAAACAGAATTCTTTTTTTTTTTTTTGTCAACGACAAACGGAATTCAAAGTTACCTTGTAGAAGATTAAGAAAAGCTGAAGTGATGAAAATGGTCAACACATTATTGAACACATCCGCATAAAAAATGGCCAGAATAGATCCTGACCCGTTCCATGCAACTATTATCATAGTCTGAAAAATCATAGAATCACTACATACATTTGTTTAACAAAGCAAAAGCGGTATGGTATTCTAATTTAGAATCCTACCTGTAGAGACAATACAAGGAACATCCACATTCGATCAAAACTTCGATAGAGGTTCCAAAACGTTCGAGCTTCAACAAAATTAGTTTTGGGTTTTCGTTTTCCATGAGAGCCTTGGTCATGTCTCTGAAAATAATAGAAATTCATTGGTAATGCTCTACAGGAAGAAAAAAAGCATACTGGTGCTGTATTAGAGATGGATGACTGATGCAAGCAAGCACCTGGGACATGTCAAAGGATATTCGGTCTATCAAATATATCCAAGGGTGATGAAAACGTCAAGATTAAAGGTAAAAACTCTACTGCTTATGTAGTAATAGATAAGCAAAATTAACACCTCATTTGGAAGTGGTGAGATCACGTCAGAGTGGATGAAAAAATCTGCCTTAAAGTTCATTGGCCATTTCAGCCTAAAACACCTCTTATCCCTGAAAAAGTAAACTGAATTCGCTCAGATAGCAACACTTGACTAATACATATAACCCCAAAAGACTAATCTAACTCACCAGAAGTACTCATTCAAATCATCATAGTTTCTCCATTTCGAATGGCTTGCCTTGCCCATTTTGTTTCTTCTGACTTCCTATTTTCACAAGTAAGCTGGTTTTCTTAGTAGAAACAATATGCCAGGAAAAAGACAAAACTAGACTAGTAATTTACATACCTTACGTAAGACCTGGTAGATTGGTGTTATAACATTCCTTAAGAAAGCCTCTTCGTCAGGTGCACCTGCTTCATATGTGTCCCCAGTTACAGGGTACACATTACCAAACAGAATTCCATGGACTTCATTTGCCATCTTCATAAAAGGAAATTAGAAAACAACATGGTTACGTAACGTATGAAACTATGGATACCGCAACTTAGATTCTTAAAAACATTTCAAGATACTGGCCAGAGAGAAAACTTCTTCCTAATCTCACCAAGAACTTTAGGTTGAAGGAAACAAGATAAACAAATTTATGATTTTTGATCCGCATGTTAGAACCCAAGTCATTAGTGATTAATGGAGGCAGATGTTAAGAATCCTTCCAAAACCGTTGTAACGTAGGCAAAATCAAAGTTTAGTTCAACTCATTGATATCATTTTTAGCTTGACTTGCTATGGGATCTTAACATCAAAGTTTATTTGAACGGACTGGGAGAAAAGGAGGAACGTTGGTTGAACTAATAGAACATACGTTGTGGAAAATGTAGCAAAGGCATTCAGGCATGAAGCGGACATTTGATGCTTCACCCCATACGAGAAGATAAAGGCCAATGTACAGTAAGCTCAGCTGTTGCTCATTGCAACCTGATGGAAACCTGCCAATAGGAATAGACATAAAGATGTCAAAGAAAAAAGGAATTTTAGAGTAGAAGGCATGTAAGGGGAAAATATGTCTAGTCCCAGGAACGTTAATAACTTGATTTATCGAAGAGGAGACCATTTATATTACCTGAGATATGATTCACACCGCAGATACTTGCACCATGACCTGTAATTCTTGAAATGCTTGTCCATCAACTTCCTCACGGTGCTAGGTTTCAGCTAGATTTTCCTTGAAGTTAGTAAATTGTATGAAATATCCTTCAGAAAAGAAAGCTCTGTGGTTGCCCACAAAGTAATGCAATTTACCTCGTCGTAATTCTCGAGATCCCTTTTCCTCACATCAATGTTGGCAAGTAACAGTATGAGATGTTCCCTCTGATTAGCTACATTTCCTCGCTTTCACCAGGAAAAAATAGGAAGATTAACGATGACCCATTTCATAGATTAAAAAATTTAAAGACGAAAATTGGCAAAAAAAACAAAACTTGAAAGTTACCTGAAAACCAAAAACCAAAGCAAGCCACTCGAGTATATCATTAAATGATCTGGCTCTTTCCCTATCGACTTCCTCTTGGTTAGTCGAGGCTGAGTGAAATCTTGGCCGAGGAAGGTCTTGCACATTGCAGACGGCACGAATGGCTGCCTTAATCTAAATTTGAATGGAAAAAATATATGTGAGAGTTCAAAATGACTAAAACTATGGAAACTTAGGTACGCAAAATTTGCACATGCAACCTCAGGGAGTTCCATTACTGCGGTCTTAGCCCCTATAGCGTACAGCGGTAGAATGTTGTAGTGCTCATATTGTTCCTTCTTTCTTTCAACTTCTTCGGCATACCTAAGAGTCTATATTCCAAAAAAAACCAAAAATTTCCAAGTGTCACAATTACCCTCTTCAGATAATCTACTATCCAGGGATGCAAGGGAACTCTAATCGACCTGCTCTTCTATTCTTGCTGAAGGAACCACTGTCTTTAGAACATCATACAAGACAGTCGCTATCTGGTATAGCTTGGCCATCTCCTCCCTATAAGACAAAACCAGCAGAAGCAAAAGAGTTAGTCGACATCTTTAAATCTTTATAATACAACGCTTGGAATATATAAAGAACAGATCTCACGGTGTCCTTTTCCCTTCTCCATCTTTTATATTATCCTCATAGAACTTCTGATAGTACATCTGAATTTCTCTCGGGTCACTCCTCGCCAAGATAGGTACGGTAGTCTCTTCCTCCTAAAAACAAAACAAATTCAAGAATTAGTACCTCAGGACACGTCCAAATGTAAGGTCGTCAAGAAAACAGTGTTGAGATCACAATTTGGTTTATATAAAATCATATCCAAAATACGTATTTATATGCATACTCAAATTCATCAAAGGGAAAAGCATGCCAGTCGTGTGATCTATATACCTTCTCTAATTTGTGCAATAGATAGGTCTTAAATTGACGAACTCCTCGTCCACTTGATGTTGGATCCAATCTATGAGCCTTCTCAAATGCGTGAAAGCGACCTAGTGAGAGAGAGAAAAACATAAGCTCATCCACAAGCCACAATCCTTCCCAAATGCATTTGAGATTATTTTATTTCAATTAACAGGATGCACTGCCTCAGTAGTTAAAACTAAACACTTGCACAGAAAACTATAGGATTCAGGTAAATTCCTATTGATTGAGGTCCAGATGAAAGATTGAAACCGAAAAAAAGAAAACACAGTAAACTCCTTCCAATGTATCAAAAAGGAGAAGAGCAGTGCAAAATGTCAACTGAGTGAGACTGGGGAATCATACATAGGTAAGCAACTCTTGCGTTATAATCCTCGATATCATTAGCTACTCGGAGAACAGGAGCAATGGAAGCTAGAGAAGAAGGCACAAGCTCACTGTCAATGGCACTCTCGTCTTCATTATGATGATCAATCATCATCGTCCCAGCTCGTGTCATCCTCCGAGACAAAGATCGAACAGGTTGCATCTGCGGTGGCCGCCTATCCTCGCCTCTTCCACCACTAGTACTCGCCATACCTGATGGATTACAAATTCCTCTACTTCTCCAACAAGCCTCGACGAATCGAGTAACAAAATGCACATATTCTTCCCTCTTTTTGTGGATTTATAGAGGAATGAGAAGCGGGAGAAGAGATGGATAGATTCGTGGAGTGTGTTTTTGGGCATCGTGATTGCTCTACGAAGAAGAAACGAATGCGAGTAAACAATTGATTATAGCAGCTTTTTAGCTGTAGATTTTATATAAAATAAGTACGAAAGCGAACCCAGGAAGAGGTTTCAGTGGCTGTAGCTTCGAATCCGTCTTTCTCCTTTACGAGATTTTCCGGCAATTCTTTATTTTGCGGGAAAGTCTGGTGATTTGCTTCTCGCGGGCTAAAAGTGGATAAATAGGACGGCTATAAAGATATCTAAGACTACATGACGTTTCCACCAATAAACAGCGTGCCGTTTTGTGCTCATCATAAAATAAAAATAAAATAAATATTGGCCCATGCAGGTTTCAAACCTGCGACCTTCGCGTTATTAGCACGACGCTCTAACCAACTGAGCTAATGGGCCCTTTTCTTTAAAAGATTACATGACGTTCTACGTTTCCACCAATAAACAACGTGCCGTTTTGTGCTCATCATAAAATAAAAATAAAATAAATATTGGCCCATGCAGGTTTCGAACCTGCGACCTTCGCGTTATTAGCACGACGCTCTAACCAACTGAGCTAATGGGCCCTTTTCTTTAAAAGATTACATGACGTTCTACGTTTCCACCAATAAACAACGTGCCGTTTTGTGCTCATCATAAAATAAAAATAAAATAAATATTGGCCCATGCAGGTTTCGAACCTGCGACCTTCGCGTTATTAGCACGACGCTCTAACCAACTGAGCTAATGGGCCCTTTTTGTTTAAAAGATTGTTATAACTCTTTTTAATTCTATACTACCACCTCTCAAAGAATTGACTAAGAAATTGTTAATTTTTCCTTATTTTTTATTACATAACATTTTTTTTATGTGTTAATACTAAGTTTATTCTCATCAATTTTTGACATGTTAAAACTTAAATTATCTTCCATAATTTAAACTGATTTCATCAATTTTATAATTGTATTAATCCATTTACCAACCACTATGATTTTATGTAGTTACTTATTTGGTTTTTCATACTCTTTAGTTCAAATGCAACTATTTGAAATTTTTATACTTCAAAATTAACTTTTTTTTACAAGAGCACAAATATGACATTAACAAAATATTTTGAATAATAAAGACAATGAAATAGTTTACTTTGTCAACATTCTTATAACTAGTTTTTGTATACATATATTGGTCTCTTTTTCTCAAGGAAGATCCACATGCTTTCCAAATTCAATGATGTAACAGCCAGAGAATGTGAATATAACCAAGATTTTTAGACACCATTTTCTTGGTCTTCCATCTCATCAAGAATCACATATTTTGCAGCTTGATTTGGAGCTTGTAACTGCTTTTTATCCTCTGTTTTGTGCCCCTTTTGTAATTTCTCATATCTGACAAGACATCACAACAGTATATACCAGTTTTCATGAGATTCTGTTCATTTACATGCCAGATTTTTGACAAAGAAGTTATCAAAGTTCCTTTATTCCATCTGACCAAAGACTAAGGAGAAGAAGAGTTACTTACTTGTACCAATTGAACAAACTGACACCAACCATGATAATCATCAGACCCACACCTTTTAACCATGTAAATTCGTCATGGAAGTAAAACACTGCAACCTGTTTTCACAGAGTTGAAGAAGAAAAAATTAAGATTTTCCTCACCAATTTGATTCAGAATCCAGTAAATAGATATTCTATAGTAGCACTGACACAAAAAGTCCTCTAGTTGAAGGGACATATGGTTTAAGGGCAGATTATAGTGAACGGAGAAGCCAATTCTAAAGACATCAGCTATGTTTCATTGTCTCTCTTTTGTATACAAGTTTTGGTCTTTAACAATATCATAAGGCCACACATGAACTCATAATCCATCCTATGAAGTGGATTCCGAGAAGGTGTCTCTATATGCGAATGAAAAATGTAACCAATGTCAACATTTCAAATAGAGTTCCTTGTCTAGAACATCACATCAAGGTTTAAGGACTTTCTTGCTTAAAAGTAGAACAAATAACAGTACATACAATAGAAGCCTCACCACGTTAGATCATCCTTTCATAGGAAAAGTTCAGTTTTACCTAACCTTATGAATATCTAATTGGCGAAGTAAGAAAAATGCTAGAGTATAGTATAATATCCGTAACACACTAACATAATCCGGAAAGATAAAAATAATATAGGAAATACCACTATGGTGACAGCCTCTTTAACTACGCCTGCTATTGTAACGGTTACAGCACTGGTCACAGACACAAGAACATACTCTGTTAAAACCTGAAACAAAGTACTAACTAGTGAGCCTGGCAGAATTATCAAATACTAAACTAGATTTTTAATAGATGCTTCAACCTCCACCTATCAAGACATGTTCATTGTTACATAAGAACTGTATATTGTTTAGTAAATGCTCACCATAAAAAAAGCCAGTGCTCCACCGAAGAGCATCAAGAAACACGTTCGAGCAAAATGAGCTCCACTATCAAAGTATTTGTTATCTCTAAATTCACTCCATGGATCCAGAAGAAGAGAAAGAAGACCAGTCACTATAGCCATCACTGGTGCCATGTAGCTCATAAATGTGAAAGGATTTTTCATGCCTAGATAACCAAAAAGGTATTAATTCGTAGGTCTTGTGACTTGAGAAAGCAAGAACGGAAATTGTAGACAAGAAAACACCTAGAGCAGAACCCACCGTAAGTTTCTTTCTACACATCATGTTAAAATCAAGATGCACCAAAATATGGGAAGACAAAAACCACAGAAATAAAAAGTTAAGGGTTAGTATGAAGATCCAATGAATGGTTTAAGAGCTATTAAAAACTGAATTGAAAAACGTACCTGCAAAAGAACTTGCGTCATACACCAACGGAACCCAGACATGACAGCAGCAAGCATGACAAAAACGAAACCCCAAAACTCAAATTCTGTCTCCTTTGCAACTGAGTGAAAATGAATATACTTGAGGGGTGAACAAATAACAAGTTTAACAGCTTTGAGTAGAAAAATCAAAACTAAGGCATATATTGATATTATAGCAAACAGGTAGAAGAAATGCTCAGCGTTGAACAACCAAGTATAGAGTAATATGAATGTGTGGGATAAAAACATACCTGTTAGCAACACTCCTGCTGAGATTACTGAAATAATGCCAAATAGTTTCAGGCTTGGAGACTCCAGCCTTACAATAGAAACAAGCATGTGTCAGAATAACACAACAAACAAGATATTCCATAAGCAGCATCAAATCAGTGTAATTATTGAATAATGTGATGTGTCTCGATCTCAAAGACACTAATGTGAACGCAAGAGTCCAACATTAATGAAACTGGAAAGTACAGACTCTCATGCATCGTTTACAGATCAAGATAGATTAAAAATTAGTCATGGATAAAGCACCTGAAGGCAAAAGCAAACAGAAGAAGAAATATTGGAGCTGCTGATTTGCACTGCAAATAGAAAAAACCGTGAAATTAATTAGACGAGTCTCACCTCGTTTTAGCCACACATTCCAAACAAGTTACATAGTCCTACCAAAATAAATGAATAACTAACCATTGTCGCAAATGTAACCGATATGAAGACAAGTGATTCATTACTTAGGTTTATATCCATAGCAGTTCCAAGTGCTGTTGGTACAACTGTAAAAGGAAAGTCAACGTTGGTCATCAGTTCATAGTAAGATAATATAGCCTCATAATTGTCCTATCTCACTAGACACTGTAGGTGATAGAGGCATCAGATAAGCTGCAGGAAGTTCTCAATGCTAATATAGTGAGAATCACAAAGAAAGTAATGCCTAAGGGAAAGCTCCCGAGTACATACAAAAATAGAGTCCGTGATATAATTCTAGTTATACCTCTAACGAAATAGTCTCGCCATGATATGGTAATATCAGGTTGAAATCTTCCCGACCAGTACCATGTTATCATCTTTGAGAAAAAAGCTTGAATAGAAAAGTGAATAGTATTCATTAACAAGGGAGCAGGAAATTTCCCCAAATCATCTCCTAAGAGAGTTTTGTTGTACCTAGACAATGAGCAAACAGATTAAATGCTAGCGGTAAGGAATTATCACAAAGAAACGAGAACGGGAAGTCACTAAGACATACTTACAGAGTCAAAAATGTGCTGAAAGTGTACCATACAAGTATAAAGAAAAGTGTTTTTAGCACGTCAGCAGGAGATATAGCCTCTCCTGATCCTTTATGCACTGTTTCGAGGTTATCACGGGAACTGTAACCAAAATCAAAGCTGCTGGAGCTGAATGTCTCCTTCCTAGTCTCATTTTCAACATCTAACGGCTCCATAACCTGTTCTCTGTCTATATCTACCTGATTGGATATAGCTTCACTTGTGCTACCACCATAAAGCTGCATCCTCTGATCCATCAATTATCTAAACTCACCAGCTAACCTTTTTAGCACCCTTTCACAGACTACCCTGATAAAACATGAAATCTAGTATACACAGCCTTTATTTACTCAACCGGGATTTGGAAAAGCTACCAACAAAAGCCCCTGGCCTTCCTGGGAATTTCAAGGAAGAATTTTCGATAAAGCCAAAGGAATATTACAGCCAGAGAAATTTAACAATCCGCAAGAGGACACATGATGAAAAATGCGCAAATTTCGTGAATGCTGCAACAAAAAGAAAAAGAAAAACAGAAATCACATTAACTAAGTAAAAACCAAGATAATGAAAGCTACGTCACTAGAACACAGAAAAAGCAAACCCATAAAAGAAGGGAAAACCAACGCCAAATGAATCTGACTTCAATTTTGCTCGAGAAATCAGGTGAAATGCGAAACAGGAATCAAATGCCTACCAAATACTCAATAATTCCAAGCTAAGAAAATAAAATCAAATAAAGGCATTGACGAAAAGAGGCTCAACCTGAATCGGGAGTGAGCTCAATATTCACAGATTCAAAGCTGGCGAGTAAGCGGAAAAGAAATCGACACAATCCGAATAAGAATTCGCAAAGAAGATGAAACTGGAAGATCTGAACGGAGAGATGGGAGGTGCTGGGACTAGGCAACCGCTTGTTGTTGGAGTTTGATGATATTGTACGAAAACATTTACCCGCTCGTGCTCGTAAGTCTGTGCTACGCAACTTGCGTTAGCTTCTCAGATTCATTATTATTGTAACAATTAAATAAATTATTAATTAATATTGTTTCTTGAATTTTTTTGGATAATAATATTTATTTCTGATTATTCGATTTTTAGAGGTTTTTTGTATATAAATGGTAACGAAATATTATTGAAAGTTTTACACTCGAGAGCACTTTCAATACTTCTTTCATTATATGACATTTTCAATATTTTTCTGACCATTTTTTCCCATCGGTAGTCAATCATACAAAGGCTACATAATCGGTTATGTGACTCGTAGTTAGAGTTTTTATGAATCTTGGTTAATTGTCAGACATGGATGTGAATAACTGACCACGAGTTAGGCTTTTTAAAGAGTGATGGTTGAATTGTGGTTAATAAATGAAACAATAATCAATTATGGCTAACTCGTCCAAAAAATACTGAATTGTGGTTAACTCGTCCAATAATTTTTCAGAACTCTAAAACTCTAGCCACGAATCACCTAACCGATCATATAGCCTTTATATGACTGACCACCGACGCAGGAGCAAAATAGTCAAAAAAATATTGAAAGTGTTTTAGAGTGAAATAAATATTGAAAATATTCTAGAGTGTAATTAAAGTATTAAAAGTGTTATAGGATGAAAATCACCCGATATTATTCGTTTTCTGTCAAAAATTAGTTAAAAAATTCCCTAAAATTTAGATTCGATTCAGTTGAAAAGTGGAATCTTTTAGTAAACACTAATCAATGTGGAGAAAGTCAAAGGATTTTCATATTTTTTTAAAAAAAAAAAAAAAAAAAAAAAAAAAAGCGGGTCGTTGTCAATTTCTCTTGACAAAAAAAAAAAATCCAATAAATTACGCGCGCAAAATTTAAAGCCACACATTGTTTCATCGTCTCTTTAACTCGCTCATTTTTCTCCGCAGATCGAATCTTCAAATTCAATGGAGCTTGAATCCATCACCGCTAGAAGAAGGCTTGCTAGCTTCGCTGCTCAATTTCCAGCAACAGTTACGATTCCGCCTCCACCGCATCTCTCGTCCATTTGGTATTTCCATTCGAACTTCATTCTCTTCGCTCTTCGTAACATGTTTTCTCCGATCTCGTGTTAATTTTACTCATCAATTTTATGGTCCACGAAGACAACGACTGTTTTGCTTACTTTCTGTGGTACCTTCAGATCTTGAGTCGTTATTATCATTATGCCATGGCTTATGAGCTGTTTCGTTTAAATATTTCTGAAATACATTCAAATCTCGAGTCGGTATTATCACTATGCCATGGCTTATGAGCTGTTTCGTTCCAATAACTCTTTTATATGTCACTTCTGATGCCTCAGAATTGCAGCAAAACTTTGAACCCTATAATTAGAAGATGTGACAACAAGATCTCTTTCTCTCGGCAAGCATCTTAAGAACAGGGGTTTTTTGTGAGGCAATCTTCCCCTCGTGAGATACCTTATTATCTGGTGGCTCAAATCGTGTCTGCTTAGTTGAGATTCTCACTCTTTCTCTTGTCACTTGTAATGCCTCATGAATGGAGGCTGCTTCAGTTTGAAGAACTCTGTCATTAGATGAGGTGACAACGAGATGTATTTTGCTCGGCAAGTATCTTCTGCAAATGGTTTTTTTATGAGGCATGCTTCGACTGATGAGGTACCTTCATCGACTCCCTTTAAGATGAGCGATCGGGTTTGGTTTGGAATTGGATCCATTCGATTTTTGGGTTCATACTTAGAGAATGTTTTTGAGTTATTTTATTTTTAGGTTTGGTTTCGTTCATATCCTCCTGGGTTTGGTCGGGTTCAACAATACCCAAATTCTTTCCTATATTTCCAGGTTTGGTTCAAGTATTGATATTTTCAACAAAAAATATTTTAAAAACATACTATTAAACCGAAATATTAAACTATTTCATCAAAAGTAACACAAAAATACAAGAAAATAAACATACACTTGATAATAAAACATGAGAAATATAGTAAATATCTAGAAATTTTATATTAAATAATTCAAATATTTTAAAATAATAATAAATATTGAATAGTTTAATTTTAGTTCGGATATTTCAGATACTACTTCAGATCTCATGTTCAGCTTTAAACCTTATCTGAAATAGCATCAATGTAGGATCTGTTCAGGTATTTTCAATTTTAATTCGAGTTGGTACTTTTGGGTCGGATTCAAATTCGGTTTCATATATTTTTTTCCAACCCTAATTTCCTTATAATTCTTTTTTTTCAAGTTTCTCTGTCTTGCACATTGTTCTTTAATTGACGCTCCATCTACCAAGTGTTCTGCAACCAAAACGAGTGGTGTTCTTTCATCAGCATAACGACCATTACTTTCATTACTTGTGTCACAAATGTACTGACTCTGCTGCTACAGCTTGACTGTGACACGTCTGTCAGGTAGACGCACATCTGTTCTGTCAAAAAGTTGATGCAGGCAGCAAAAATTCAATCTTTGGATATCACTAGAAAGAAATACCACCAGGACCATTCTAAGTCTCATGGTCACTCCCCAGCAATGTGAACAAGGATATATAATGTTTACTTCTCTAACAATCCAACATTCTGATTCTACAATTTTTCTTCTTATAACTTAAAATCCTAGAGTTCTTATGATAGTTTTTAGATTCCTTTATTAACTCTTAGTAGCAGTCACTAGCTTAAACTGATTTGGCAAGTCTGAAAGACATCAAGTGGTATAATCGAGGCTGTTTGTGTGGAAACAAAAGAAATAAAGAAACGAGATTCAAAATAGATTGGTTTTATTAATCAGGAGACAGGCATGCTCAGGAAAGCCAAGTCAACAATCCATAAATATAAAAGAAAAGTCTGCATTATTGTTTCGAAACCAACTAATAAAATCCTAACGCAAGAATCAATCTAGTCTGTAACGAAACAAGCATTGTTATTGTAGCAATTTGGAAGCAAACCAGAGTGATCAGGACCATATGGTGACTGCGCCGGGTACGGGAATGTAAGCATATTCAGATACATACCATTATAGTACATCCAAGGAGCACCTGAAGGATCATAGACGACAATCGGATGATGCTCATAGTTTTGGACATACCCATTGTTGAACATCATGTCAGAACAAGGATATGAAGCTTGATTCTGATGGCAGATCACAGGAGGAGGAGTGACAAAAGTTCTTTTCCCAATTCCATAGAGCATTCCTCTTGCAAGGTTAGAATCTTCATACACTTGTTTGAGTTTGATGAACACAAGTGCAGTCAATAAGCTATCTGAACCAGCATGATGTGCTCTTCCTATACGTGTAATGTTCAGTAGCTGAGCTAATTTGCTTAACCCTAAATGTTCACCAAGCCCTTCACAAAATCCAGCCATTACTTTCAAATCATAAACTTCACCAAACACTCTCACAATCTCTGAAGCAAACTCTCCATGAGTCTCTGGAAGTTTCCCATTGTTAACAATGCTAATGATATAAGCAAAATCATAAGCTCCTTGGAACGTAACAAACTCAGAATGTACCTGAGATTGAAACGCAGCCAAAAGCTTAGGAAAAAACCTATACCGAAACATATCCACTCCTTCATTTCTTATCTTATTCAAATCCAATCCATGTCTCTTCAAAAAATCAATTGAAATTTCGTTACGTGTATCAGATGGATCGCCGAAATTGCAGAAATTAAACTCCCAAGTCCCACCGATCACTCCTCGAGCGTTGAAGAGAGTGAATCCACACTGAATCAGCTTCGTCGATTCAACGTTAGCTTTCAAAGCTCGATACCATTCTTCATCGGAAGAGTCCATGTAAGTGTGGTAAATAATCCCAGGGTACTCTGTATCGAAGGCGATGAGTGGATATGTTTTGAGACATTCTTCCATACGATGCATCTCTACATCGATGTTTCGCCCCCAAACTTTCGTCGCCATAGGTTCAGATCGTGAGATTTGAGTCTCGTGTGCATAGAAAGAGGAGGAGGAAGAATTGGCATGAAGAAGATAACTCTCTTTCATAAACATTAGGGTTCTTATATAACAAGAGTTTTCTTTCTATCTTATTTATACCTCCCACTTTTCCTTTTTAATTATAATTTTGACTTAAATTTTAATTTTGATTATAATGATAATTTAATTGTAACTGTAATTATAATAAATTTTTTATTTATAATGATAATTTTAATTTTAATTGTAATTTTTAATTATACTACCTGAGTTTCCTTTATCCTCGGTCAATTAAAACTTGCCTTCCAATTAATTAAAAAAACTTGCACTCCAATTAATTCCTAAAAACAATCGTGGGTCGATTGGCCGGTACCTTGTAGAGAAATAAGTGATTTAACAATATTTACAATAAAGTTTTAGATTAAATTTATAGAATCAATTTTGTTTTTAACATGGTAAAACCTTCCATTTTTAAAGTGGTCATGGGCTCATGGCTATAACAAAATAGTTGCATTTTTTTCTTAGGAATAATAAAATTTTCTCTATATTTTTATTTTTGAATTTATCATAAATATTTTTTAAACAATTGATTTCTCTTATTTTAGATACATGCCAGAATGTTTTTTAAAATGTTTCGATGAATATTTTTTTAATATAACTAAAAACTAGTTTAAGATTTTATTGTTATTCTAAAAGAAATTTGTTAATTTTTATCTAATTAGATGTATTTATTTATATTGTTTTTAAATATTTATCATTCATATTTATCATATTGAAAAATATTCGATAGAATATTCTGTTTATTTGAATAAGTTAAAATTTTAAATAAGACTTTTTGCGATTTTAAATAATTTAGATGTTATTCAAATTATGAATAATTTTTTAATAAAATATATTGTTTGGCCAATAATAATAATCAACTAAAAATAGAAATGTTTTTGATAATAAATTTAAAATATTAAGTTTTAAAATAAATATAGAAAATTGGTAAGTTTGAGAGCTCTAATAACTTATTTTTAATATATAAATGGATATATTAGAGTAAGAATAAACAAAAAGGTATATTCTTTATTAATAATAATAATTTGATATTTTGTATAATCTGTTTAAATACGCTAAAATTGTCTAAGTTCGTTCTTTTACAAAAAAAAACTTTTTGCTTCATTATCCTTTTTTCCAATATATAATATGTTAACTTTTAATGAAAAGTGTAAGTTATAGCTAAACATTATCCACAGAAAAATATTACTTTGATTTGTAAATGAGATTGGTTAGGTTTTCAATTGTTGATTTTAACATGTTTTTTAAGAAAATCTTTTCTATTATACTAAATAAATGAATTTGCTTAAATTGAATTTTGACGTAAACAAAGTTCATTTTGATAACTGGTATAATTTTATAAATTTCAAAACTAATGAATAATTTCATCTTTTTGGATATAGGATTAATATATTATATTTTATTGTATCATGTTATCTGGAAAATACAGTAAAACCTCTATAAATTAATAATGGTGGGACT